>JAIUZE010000627.1:0-41012 GCA_022085475.1 Heliosperma pusillum
AGAAGATGAATACCACAAAAGAAATCGAAAAAAGGAACTACTGTAAATCCATCTCAATTTACGTAAATGGAAATATGATAAGATGAATCCAAATTATTTCTTTTGAGATACTTGAACACGGCTTACAGTGGCGGCAGAAATGCCCTCCTCTCAATGCAAATAGATAGACCCCAACCTTTGTGATCGGCAACTTCTTTTGTTATTCGATCATATAAACATCTAAGCACAAGTAGCTTTCTCCCCTATAGAATATCCAAATTATTAGATCTATAAAAAATACATAAGAATATGGGGTATGAAAAATCGTCTCATATAACTCGTTAAAATGACGGAGCTGTGTAATGACGCACTTCAGAAGTCTGCAAGAATTCTCAATCCAGACCATATGTCTAGGCTATTCCGTGGTTTCAAGGAATGGGTAATCCGTGTACCCGACAACTGGATCCAGAATGTAAAAAGTTTCTCTGTTGTACTTGTTAAGAGGAGCATCAAGCTCAAATCTTCTAGGCAGATCCGGGTTAGCCAGAAACAAGCGGCCATACGCTACAAGATCTGTATACCCGTTAGAAACAGCCTGATTTCCATCTTTTCTGTCATAACCTCCAGCAACAATGAAAGTGCCATTGAAAGCCTTTCTCATGGGCAAAAGACTATGAGGGCATTCCTTCTTCTCTCCTATGGTTACCATCCTCGGTTCGACAGCATGACAATACAAAATTCCATAATTACTCAGGGATTTGGCCATGTACAGGGCTAGAGCTTCAGGGTTTGAGTCTCCTGCTTCCGAATAATTGGAAAACGGAGAGATGCGAAACCCGACTCTATCTGCACCAATCTCATGGACAACAGCTTCAACTACTTCCAGAGCAAATCTACAGCGGTTCTCTAAAGACCCACCATACTGGTCTGTTCGATCATTGACCTTGTCTTTCATAAACTGGTCAACGAGGTAGCCGTGGGCGCCATGTATTTCAACACCGTCAAAACCTAGATGACAAACAGCACATAGTTGAAAATTATATGGCACTAGACAACCATGAGGTATAACAAACTGGAACCCCCATAATGAGCGGTAAACAACAAAATTCGTAATATAAATTTACCATCTTTCAACGAACCAGAGTACTGTATATCTCCACTAATCATAGAAGGGCATTTTCAAAACACAATTTCTTGTTTAAGACCGTCTTAAGTTAAGACGGTAATCACAACCGATTTAAATAATGTTAAAATGTAAAAGTAGCTGCGAGAGTCTTCACTTGAGACCGTCTTATGCAAGACCTACTGTTTTGGAGTACATCCAATACTATAGAAAGAGCTGAACAATACAAGAAGATGAAAAGCTGGCGACTTACGCACTGAAAAGGTGGCAAGTTACGCAAAAGAATTTGACTGGCGTGTTGTTACGCAACCCCACTTGGAGTTCGAAAAATTTAGCGTTCTCCACAAAATGAAATTAACGGATAATTTTTCGTTCTACCGAAATTTGTTTAGGTCCGGTTAGTGTTCCTAACAAATGTTTTGATATTCGAAAAGCTGAACGTTTTTGTTCGAATAAACGTTTTCTAGTGAGTCTCATACTCGTTTACCATACTACCTTGTGAAGATGAGAAGTTTTTTTGAAGGAACATCAAAATGAAGAGATGAAGACGGTTTCAATTCGGGTTTCTTGTATTTCTCCAATTATAAAGCTCATATTACGTACTGCCTTTACGATTACGGGAGGGTATTAGGCCAATGCAATGCATTCATAGTCTATTGTCATTTCCTATAGTCCATTGTAGCTTCCCTATGTCCATTGTATATTCCATTGTTGCGTACTCAATGGAAGCTTTGGAATTATCTCTCTTTGTACTATAAATTGGCTACCAATGAATAAGATACACAACATTCTCCCATTCATCTATTCTTAACCCTATCTCCTTTACCATTTTAATCCTTCAAAGCAATCTGGCTTTAATATTTTAGAAGGGTAGCAGAGTTTGCCTCATTCCCTAATTACTCGGTATTTCTTCATACAAGGGAAAATTGACCATAAGCCCGTGAATTAAACACTGTAACAGCATACATCAAACTCGATACCTACAATGGAAGATCAAGTAATCTTACATAAAGTCGAACCAAATAAAACTCACCAGCTTCTATAGCATTCCTAGCAGCAAGTCTGAAATCATTGACAACTGAAGGTATCTCATCTGTTGCAAGCCGTCTTGGAGTGGAGAATTGTGCAACGTCTATGCCATTTGACCGAACTTGAGGCGTTAAAGGTTTGTCTGTGCAAGATATTGGAGCTTGCCCATTTGGCTGAAAACCTTGTCCAGGGAAAAAGAAATCATGTTAGCAAAATGCAAAGGAACCTAACAGATTGTACAAATTGTACAGGCACTACATAACTCATCGCGAAGGGGTAAAGCAAAATAAAAGAATCCTGATGGTTTGCGTAATTTTGATATGCGTTTAACATGAAATTAAAAGATTTCGACTGATATACCTTCATTTGAAACACGTCCAGCGTGACATATTTGACAAATAAATATGCCACCTTTTGCATGGACGGCATTAACAATCGGTTTCCAAGCTTCAACCTGCTCTGTTGTCCATATACCAGGTGTTTCTGAATACCTGAACAAGTAGAGCAAACTTTAAGCTATGTCCAAAAGAGAATGAAACAGAACAAGTTTGAGCTAAGTCGTCTTACCCTTGAGCGGTATCAGATACACCAGTTGATTCAGCTATGAGAAGACCGCCATTAGTTGCACGTTGTGAGTAATATAATACTGCATGTGGTTGAGGTACATTTCCATACGATCTTTGCCTTGTCAACGGAGCCAACACAACTCTGAGAAGACAAGCAAGCATTTCAAGCCATAGTATGGAGATACGCAGAGCTGAAGCCAATCCTATTGAAATATTCTCAAGGAAGGAGGACGAAACTTTAAATGCTTAAAAACACAAAAGCCTACCTTATGGAGGAGTTATTTACAGAAACTAATCACCAAAGTTGGGTAACTTTGACAATTAAAACTATGGTAATTATGAATTTGCACATCAATTTTTCATGATATATTCTTAACAATCTTTCCCTAATTAGCTTATTAACATGTGCCCTCAAATCGATATGTTAATTAACGATAATATTATTGGTATTATAACCGTTTCTATCAATAATAATAAATAAGTCATTCACTTATAATATGAAAACCCCCTGCTCTTTGTGAGAGGAGCTTATCCCGTCACAAGTTTGGGATGGGTTGCCCCGCCGCAAGTGAGACTTGTAGCTCACCAAGTGGCGAATTCAGGATTTTGTAATTTTATAAGTGGCAAATTACTAGCTCATCAAGGTAAGTTAGAACGAAATTCAAAATTTAAACTAAAATTTTCAAAATTCTGTTATTAGTAGTGTGAGAGTCTATGCTAGCACCACTAGTTCGATCCCGAATAGAGTAAGTTTCAATTATCAGTTTCGCCATTTCGGACTTTCATCCACAATAATAGAAGTTGATAAACGAGGACTGAACATAATGAAAATTGATGAGACATGCACATGCAGGGGGAGTGCCGGAGTGAGCAAAAATTATTAACAAGTTTTTTAAGAAAGCATATGAAATCACAAATTGCTTGTCTTTTTTTATATTATTTAACCCGTTACAAGTTTGTGACGGATATGGTCGTTGGAGCATTTCCCAAAATGATAAAATGAAGTAGACAGTGACCTGTGAGACAGATTGAAATTGCCAATTTGACAAGGGGTCAACAGAGGGATAGTTGATGAATTTGCTGCCATTTTTGATGAATTGAGTTTACTATATCTGCGTAAATATCAATTAATAACTGATGAACGAATGGGTGTTATTGAATCATAAATGTCTTTATATAGGCTCCACTGCAGTAAATAATTGACCGTATACAAAGGCATTTCAAACTTAATGTCTTAATTGGAAACGTGGTATGTACCCAAAAACAAACAATTGCTAGCTTGGTAATTGGTAGTTGGTACAGTGTGTTTGCTAGTGATATATAGCCGGCGCTGACCTCATTGCTCACCTCTTTCTTGTCTGAACTTCCCAGCTGATGGTTAGAGCCGGCAACCAATAACAGGATCCGATTAAATGTCAAGAACACGATACGAAATTAACGAGTTTGTGTTGAGATTTAATGACTCATTCATGTAAGCGGGTCAACACGAACACGATACAAGATTTAATTGTGTCATGTTTGGGTTGAGCTCTCAAAACACGAATCCGACACGAATGATTCACAACAGCTGGTAATCAACCAAGCGACTGGTTCGACTGGAAATGTTTGTACGGGATGCTTCTTCCTAGAAGTGGGGAATAGTAGGGAATAATAACTCTTGTTTGTCCACTTAATAAAATAATATACTTACACTTTTTAAATATTGACACGACAGGAACCCGGCTCGAAACTAACGGGTTAGAGTTGAGGCTTGATGACCCATTTATGTAAGTGGGTCGACACGAACACCACTACAAAAATAACAAGGGAAGCTGAAGAAAAAAAATCCATCAGAAACAACTGTATTCCGTCAGTAATTGACATTACTGACGGATTTTCCGTCAATAACGCGCGTAGGTTCAATTCGTCACAAAAAAAACTCTCTCTGTTCCGGGCAATTGTTGTCATTTTATTTTGACACAAATATCAAGGAAAGAATGGGTAGCCATTTGTGGTTCCAATTAGTGGAGGATAAGTTGACAATAGTCTCTTTAGGGGATCAAATCACTCATAAAACCTTCATAATATAGAAAAGGACAACAATTTACTGACACAACCTAAAATGGATAGAACAACAATTGACCGGAACAGATGGAGTCTTTATTATCATGTTGTTTGAGTAACAACATTTGTAATAACACTGATTATAAAATGAAGATAGTATCATTATGATAAAGGAATAATTAGAGTATAATCATAAAATAGAGCCATCATAAGTAGTGGGACGGTGACGTGAAAATCGATCAAAGTGTGATGCGGACGGTTGTTGTTGTTATTATTGAGGTGAGTAGTAAACTCCCGAGCCATAGATGTAAGTGCATCATCGAGTCTTCTGATGCGTGCAACATCGGTCTCATTACCATTGCCATTTCCATTTCCATTGCGCATCATTTGCAAAACAAATGTTCGTTAAGTACAGGTAAAACAAAGTACCACTTCAAGTAACTACTCTTACTGTCTTACACTCTACAAACATAAGTAAACCCTTATTTTTTCTCTCTCTAGTTTTTAGAGAGAGCCTTAACTCTCTCAAAGAGAGCTTTTGTCCTTTTCTGTTTGTTCCTCTGCAACTCCGTCTTGTTCTCCACGCTGCACGTCTCCTTCTCCATTGGTGAATTGCTTACCCCAAAACTTCCTTCTCCGCAAAATCTATCAATCCATCTAAACCCTAGCTAATCATTAGCTATCTTCCATCTCATTGGCTCTGAAAATATAGATTACTCTGTTATATCAACATCAACCAATCTGTCTTGGATTCTTTTCAGGAAAATATATTTAATCAATCATAACGATGAACCTCATGAGTCGCCTGATCTCCTATTTAAGGAGTTCATTTACTGATTGATTATCAACAAAAAATATTCTTCTTCATTCCTCCTATGCATTAAATTCTCGCTCAGTCCTTCACTAAATTCCTTTGATAATGGCAAACATCATTGGAGATTCTTAAAACAATCAGTTCATTAATGGAGGTCAGGAGCATTATTTAAATGGTGCTGTCCCACATGAAAATATCTATAATCATCAACCTTATCATCAAACTCACCCAAATGCCGAGTTCCAACCAAATAACCCCCATCATGCACATGCATGGCGATTTCCGAGGTCATGGCCTGTTTTTAGTCTTGCTGCTGAAACTCTGGGTAAATCCAGAGAGTTCTGGGGGCAATGTGTGCTGGGTTTCCTGGTGGATTATCGTATCTTCAAGGTTGAGGCTATTAATGCTCATATTAGGAAGGAATGGAGTATGAGGGACGAGATTGAAGTGCTAAAGTTAGGGGATTTATATGCTTTCCATTGCGCTTCAGAGGATGATCGTGATGACTTATTAAAAAGAACTTTTGTCTCTTTCTGGGGGGCTCTCATGGTATTCTCTCAATGGTTTCCTGACACTATCCCAAGGACTGTGAGATTTCCTTATGCTGATCTTTGGGTAAGGATTTGTGGTTTACCTTTTAAGTATCTAACTATGGAAACTGCTAATATTGCTGGACACCTCCTTAGTAATCACTATGAGGTTGAATCTTTTGATCATATTCCAAAAAATGACTACTTGCGTATTAAGGTACGTGTTCAATTAAATGAACCTCTTGTCCCTGGCTTCTTCTTAGCGTTAGATGGTGGATATCTACTGTGGGTTCAATGCAGGTATGAGAAGATCTTTAAATACTGTATTAGATGTGGCAAGATTGGCCATACAGCTGCATGTTGTAAGGAAAGTATCACGACCATTGTTTCTAGTGTTAATGGCATGTTGGAGAAGGCAACAGGGAAGGGATTTACTGTCTTCCAGGCTCAAAGTAATCATACTATGTTCAACCTAGATCTTAGGGCATCTCCTTCCACCTCCAAATATGTCTGTTCTAGTGTTAGATTGGGAAGAGCTGCTTCTTCTCGGGCTAGACCCAACATTTCAGACTCTAAAGAGGAATACATCATAGACTTTGACTTAGGAACCACACCAGGGGGGAGGGTCTTTCCTGGCATGAGATTCACTGTTACCTCTCAACCTTTTGCTGGCCTAGTTATCTTTAATGTTAATGCTACTGGTTCTGGGTCTGGTCTTCCTAATAATGTGGGATCCATGTTTGGTGATGGGGCTGGTGCTGCAATGCCTGCAGAAAACCCTTCCAATGATTACCCTTCTGCAAATAACCATGATGCTATGAATGTTGAAATGCCTCCTATTAATTCAATCCATGTTCCAACTGTGCCTAACCCTGCTCCAGGCTTCTCCTCTTCTGGTGTCAATCCCTTAACCTCTCAAGCTCAGGCAGATCCAATTATAACTACTAGTGCTCAAGGTGCTTCTAATAATAACCCTAACTTTGCTGAGGCAAGGGGAGATCCTTATTTAAACTTTGTTAGTCATTGTGGCCAAGCTTTCAAATATGACATGGATATTCATATTCAAGATGCAATTCTGAATAGGGTTGAAAGGGATTTTGATTGGGCTAGGATGGATGACGACAATAGAGGCTATAACCAAACATTTGATCTACCTGTTCAGAACACAAATGGCTCTTTCCATTTTTCTTTCAACATGGATGAACCTTCTAATGATGGACCTACTAGAGAAGAGGCTCAAGCTGACCTGGATCTTGAAAATGCTAATGGTGCTCAAAATAACTTCATTAATATAGATGACTCGTCAAGTTCCAACTACTCAACTTCTGAATGGCCCCTTATTAGCTCTGATTCTGAGTTTGCTAGTGCTGATATGTTGACTGCTGATCTGCTTCAGGATGATATTCCAGATGACTCAAGGGGGGAAGGGGTTAATCAAATGATTGATTTCAATCTTGGAGCTGAGCCTGATAGTTCTTTATCTGCAGATGGTGTCATGAGGTCCCAATGTGCTGAGGTTGATATATTGCATGGTACTTCTATTGAGATTAATGGTTGTTTTCCTGCTCCATCTAAAGATGCAAGGAAAGCTCATTCTACTGGGGATCTCCCTGCCAATATTGGTTTTTCAGAGGTTGTCACAAGTATTGCCTATGTAAACAAGAAGAGGAAATGCTCTTCTGAAAATGGTGAAGCTGTCATACCAGAGGACTCTCTATTATCTGTGGCACACGCTAAGTCATACCTCTTTCACCTGGCTAAAAAGAGATGCTGCTGTGGAAATGGGTCTGCTGTCTCTGCTTCTGTGAGTGCTGCTGTGAGTACTGCTACTGTGAGTGCTGCTGAAGGTGCTTCTTCTACTGCTCAAAACTCTAAGGAGTATGGCTTCCACATGAAAATTAATGATGATGATGCTGGAGACATGGCTGATGGGTCTGACCTGGAGGAACCCAAGTCTCTGTCTGCTGAAATTGCTATGGGTGTTGCGGAGGTTGGCCCAAATCAACCTCCTCTTTTGCCATGATTGGTTTGTCGTGGAATTGTAGGGGGTTAAATAACTCGCTCTTCTCTATAATTCGAAAAATAAGAGCGATGCTTAGTACTAAGTCTTATGATTTCCTGTTTTTAGTCGAAACTAAATGTCAAGTCTGTAATGTTAGTGCTCTTTTTAGGTAATATTTTGTGGAGTCTGTTGGGGTAGTTGATGTAGGTTCCTCGGGGGGTCTATGGGTAGGATGGAAGGGGGAAACAAAAGTACTTTTGGTGACAAAATGTAACAACTTCATCATCCTCATGATTAATAAGTATGAAGCGAGTCCATGGTACTTGATCTTGTTTTATGGTGAACCTAATACCTCCTTAAGGATGAATGTCTTTGATCATCTTGGATCATGGATCGAGACTCTTTCTTACCCATATATTATCCTTGGAGATTTCAATCAAGTAGAGTTGAATTGTGAAAAATTTAGTAGGAACAAAGGGCAAATAAATGGGGCAATGAACTTTAGTAAATGGAGGATTACTCACGAGTTGATTGACATACCTTACAAAGGACCGCGATTTACATGGTGTAACAATAGAAAGGGTATCCATCGGGTTTATGAAAGAATTGATAAAGGTCTAGGGTCGAAGAATTGGCAACATCTTTTCCCTAATAGTGCTATTAGGCATTATCCTATTCAAATTTCCGACCATGCGCCTATTGAATTGGATCTTCACTTGACAAAGTTAAAATCTTGTCGCCCATATAAGGTGGATTCTTGGAGTTTGGAAAACGATGAATGCTTATCTATTATAAATGCAAAATGGTCTACTCCTTTTGCCGGCTCCTTTCAATTCCGATTAGCAAGAAAATTATCCTTAATAAGAAGTTCTATAAAGAAATGGTGTCTTGATAAAAAAGCGAAATGGAATCTTAAATGGGAAGATTTTGATGCTCAGTTGGAAAATGCTATGGAAAGCACCATTCAGACGGGAAATGATGCTTATCATGAGAAAGTCAACTCTGAACTTGTGGATTTTCTAAAGGCTTCATCTTTATTCTGGAAACAGAGAGCAAAGATCAAATGGAAAATCGATGGAGATACATGTACAAAATTCTTCTTTAATTGGGTTAAGGGTCGCGCAGGAAGAAATTTTATTAGCCAAATAAAAGACAAAGATGGGAAATGGCACTATGATCAAAAGTTTATAGGTGACTCCTTCGACTCCTATTTTCGCAATCTTTTTAATCCAAACCATCTCAATAGTGGTCCATCACAAATCCATTTGGAAGACACTGTATTGTTTCAAAATGTGGTCAATAAAATCTCAGAGGATGATTGTGATTACTTAAAAAGGGCTTTCACCGGTAAGGAAGTTAGGAAAGCCGTTTTTCAATTAGGAGGGCTAAAATCTCCGGGTCCCGATGGCATCCCGGGTCTTTTCTATCAACGGTGTTGGCACACAGTAAAGCATGATGTGATCTCAGCTACTCTTGATATTCTCAACACCGGTAAGGTTCTACCGGAATTAAATAGAACTTTCATCCCGCTCATTTCTAAGGGAGAATCACCACAAAAAGTGGAAGACTATCGACCTATAAGCCTTTGCAATGTCATTATGAGAATTGTTTCTAAATGTATAACAAATAGGATTTCAAGAGTAATGACTAGCATTATAGGCCCCTACCAAAACGCTTTCATCAAGGGACGTCGGATTAGGGATAATATCCTCATTGCTCATGAAATTATTCACAATATAAATAAGCATAAGGTTGGCAAATGTGGGCGTTTTGCTTTCAAGGCTGACATGAGCAAGGCTTTTGATCGAATAAAATGGGAATTTCTGGAAAATACGCTGAACTGCTTCTCCTTTCCTAATACGATTATAAGACTAATCATGAATTGCGTCACATCAGTCTCATATGAAGTCCTACTTAATGGAGTGCCTGTGCAACAATTCAAACCTCAATGTGGTCTTCGTCAAGGTGATCTTCTATCCCCTTTTTTATTTATTTTATGTACTGAGGTCCTTTCGGCAAACATAGTGGCTCAACAAGCTAGTGGTAATCTACATGGAATATCGGTTGGAAGAGGATCGCTTCCTATTTCTCATCTTTTCTTCGCCGATGACTCCGTTTTTTTCTTAAAGGACAGAGATGATGTCTTTCTTAAGCTAAAGGAAACACTAGAATGTTATAGTAAGGCGTCAGGTCAAATTATAAACCCCGCAAAATATGGAATTCTTTTTAGCCCAAGTACAACTATGGCATCAGCATCATTAGGAATGAATGCTCTAAAGATAAAAAACAATAAGGGGATCGGGAAGTATCTTGGTATTGAATCAGACTTTAGCTCCCAAAAAAAGGATATCTTCGCTAGTATCATGGATAAAGTCGAGATAAGGATTGCGTCGTGGAATGGCCTTTTTCTATCGCTAGCCGGAAGATTACAATTGATTTATTATGTTCTGTCCTCCCTCTCAAATTATATTCTATCGGTGTTCAAAATACCGGTAAGTGTGGCTAATAAGATTAACTCCTTATTGTCACATTTTTGGTGGTCAGGGAATAAATCATCAAAATCTATCCATTGGTGTAATAGGAACTTCCTGAGTATTCCTAAATCACAAGGAGGACTCGGTATAAGGAATATAAAATGCGTAAATCAAGCCTTATTGGGTAAAGTCGCTTGGAGAATATTAAAGGAGAGACATTCTATTATCAGTATGGTTTTTCTCAAACGACTAATTTCCTTTGACAATCCATTTGAATTAATCCAACCAAAAGAAAACAATCAGCTTTCCTGGGGAGGGAGGAGTATTATCTTTGGTCTAAAACTACTCTTGCCAAATTTAGGATGGCGATTCGGCCCTAATTCCAATCTGAATATATCAAGGGCGCGATGGATAAATGGTACAACGCCAATTTTCTCAACAGGTCTGGATGTTTCGGTAGGGCAGATGACTGTTAAAGATTTAATTCTGCCAACGATGAAATGGAATTATGAATTGATCTATGAGCTCTTTGACATTGATTGGGCAAGAAAAATCGGCGCTATACCAATTTGCCCGTCAATCAAGGAAGATACTGAAATATGGGAGTTGACAGATTCGGGCAATTATTCGGTTAAAAGTGGATATTCTTGTGCTATAAAAGTCCATCTTGACACCTCGAGATCCATCAAGGACGTGAATAGAATTAGTCAGGCAGCGAAAGTTTTCTGTAAATGAACACTATGGTTCCTACCCATCCCATCAACATGAAAAGTTCTTTTATGGAAAATTCTGACTAATTCATTACCTACGCGCGAGGAGTTCGTTAAAAAGCGTATCCAAATTGATCAAGTATGCCCCCTTTGTCTAAGCGAAAGTTCTGTGGAAACAACTGCTCACCTGTTCCGTGATTGTGAGATATCTAAAAGGATTTGGGCGGGATCTGCTCTGGGCATCAATAATGGATATATTAATCATGTTCCAATTGATAAGTGGATTATCAATTGGTACAAATTATTCTCCTCTTGCAAGAAAAGCCAGTCTACTATTATCTCTTTCTCATCCATCCTTTGGAGTATATGGATCATCCGGAATAAGATTATCTTCCAGGAAACAGCTTTTTCTCAAACTCTATTTTTCCAATTACAAGAAGAAGAAGTGAAACTTGCTATCTCGGCATATAAAGCAAAGATTAAAACAGAAGCAAGCGATGGCACGTTGGAGATTAACCATATGGATAAAAGACGAGACAAAATTAGGAATTCCTCTCCGGGGCGTTGAAAATTGTCAAAGTTTCCCAGCCAAAGTGGACGCAAGATGGCTACCTACTCTTCAGGCTTCCATTGGCTGGGTTGTATACAATCCTCAGGGTTATCATATTACATCCAAATTGTGCCTAATTAACATCGTCTTCCAATAAGGAAGATCCCAAAAAATGCTTCTTTTAAACCAACCAATTTTCTTCTTCTTCAGCTCATCCGTCTCTGCTTTAGTACAATCAATAGTACGTGACAAATCATAAACCATATCCCACACCTTATCCCCCGGAAGTCGATCTAAAGCATGATTCCGCTCCACTTTACCTTTTCTGAAAGCTTTTTTGTTGCTCCTAAAGGCATGCCCCTCCGGTAAGAATTGTCTATGACAATCAAACCAACTCACTTTTTTGGAACAAGGTAGCGAAAATGCTTTGCTTTGGTACATGCAACAAGGACATGCCTTTTTTCCCGCGGTAGACCATCCAGATAGCATACCGTAGGCGGGAAAATCATTAATGGTCCACAACAATGAAGCTCTTAGTTGAAAATTTTGCTTTAAAGACACATCATATGTTTGCACACCTACTTCCCACAATTGTTTCAATTCTTCCACCAAAGGTTGCAAATAAACATCTAAGGCGGTTTTTGGATTATCAAGAACAGGAATAATTAGTGACAAGAAGATGAATTTTTTTTCATACATAACCAAGGTGGTAAGTTGTATGAAGTGACCATTACGGGCCAAGAAGAGTACTTTCTACCAAACTGGCCAAATGGAGCAAAATCATCCGTACAAAGGCCAAGTCGCACATTACGGGGTTCCTCAGCAAAGTCAGGGTAAAGCATATCAAACCGCTTCCATTCCTCTCCATCACTCGGATGACACATCTTTTCCGGAGTACGAGGATTTTCCTTGTGCCATCTCATTTGCTCGGCAATGTTTTTGGTAGCAAACATTCTTTGAAGTCTAGGAGCTAGAGGAAAGTAAGTTACAGGATTTTCGGGTATTGGTTTCTTACTCTTTTCACCTCTCTTTTTTTCATTCTTTCCCTTTTTACCCTTCAAGACAATACTTCCCTCAATTGTCTTATATCTAGCATTTTCACATTTACTACACTTGTCAAGCAAAGCATCATCCTTCCAAAAGAGCATACATCCATCGGGACATGCATCAATCTTGTAATGCGGAAGTTGTAGACCTTTCACTACTTTTTTGATATTGTAGAATGATCGGGTCATGACATTATTACCGGGGATAACATGCTCAATCAAAGAAGCAATGCCATCAACACAAGTAAATGGCAACTTGTACTCACATTTCAAAGTTACTATCCTAGAGGCGGCTTCTAACAATGACATTTTGCTTCCTTCATATAATGGTTTTTCACTCGCCTTTAACATATCAAAAAAGGCTTTTGCTTGTGGGTGTGGTTCTTCTTCACTCATTGGTATATGATCATTATTGAAAATATTAGACTCAAATGCATCAACTACCATATCTCTATATGGGTTCTCATTTTGTGGGATTTGAGATTGTTCGGGAAGTGAAAAAAATGATTCTCCATGAGAAATCCAATTGTAGTAGTTTGGACAAAACCCGTTTGTATAAAGATGTTCTTGAACCTCAATGTCATGTAGATATTTCATGTTTTTGCATTTAATACAAGGACACCTAAGTTTCTGTACTACTAAATCATACTCGTCTTGTTGTCTAGCAAATTCAATAAACTCGGCAACCCCCTTTATAAATCTAGCGGTAGGACGTCTTTTCTTATCAAGTCTTTCTTCGTACATCCATGTACGCTCCAATCTCTTCATTTTAATCTAAACATTAACCAACACAACAAGTACAAAAAATACTAACACTAATCAAAACCCCAAATATTAACAACACTAACACAAACAATCATATTTATCAAAACCTTAATACGAAATACACTAACACAAATCAAAATCATCAATACTAACAAAATATACTAATAACACTAATATTATTAACATACTAAAACTAATAAAAAAACACTAACCAAAACCCCTATACTACCACTAACACAAATCATGAAAATTATCAAAACCCCATTACTAACAACACTAACCCAAATCAAAATTAACAATACCAACAAAATTAATACTAACAACACTAATAATATCAACAACACTACCACTAATCAAAAACCCCCAATTAATCTAAGGATTCAAATTACAACAAACATTTAACATCTAAACCAATAATCATCACAAATGTTTATATAAACATATAAAATCAACTAAATACAAGTAGAAATCACAAATTAAACAAACAAACTAAATTAATTGAAGGATGAAATTAGAACAAATATACCTTCACCAATTAGAAGAAACAAAGCAACACAAGAAGAAGGAAAGCACAAAGATCCGGTGGAGCTAGTGTCGGAGTGGTGGTCGGAGTGGTGGTTGAGGGAGTGGAGTAGTGGTGGCGGCGATTTTGTAGAGGGAATAGGGGTTTTCGGGTTTTTTGAAGAAAATTGGGGAAAGTAGAGTGCGGAAGAATTGTGCGTGTTCTGGAATAATAGCCAATTTGGCGACTGATCTGGTAGTCGCCAAATGGCTTATCAGTCACCAATTTGGCGACTGATTTCAGTCGCCTGAGTTTTTTTGATAAAATTCTGAGTCTTTGTTTCAGTCGCCAATTTGGAGACTATTTTCAGTCGCCCGATTCTATTTCCAGTCGCCAAATTGGCGACTACTAGTATCAGTCGCCTTATTACAGTCGCCTGAAACAAGATTTCTTGTAGTGACGCGGAAAGATGGTCATCTGAAAGTGCCGCTCAAGCGGAAGCTATTGGGATTAGAGAAGTTATGAAGTGGGCCATTAAGCATAAAATCATGCACTTCCATGTGCTATCGGACTGTCTACAGGTTTTATTGCATATCACAAAAATGGATGATTACCAACGCTTAACCGTTGGCATTATCTCTGACATAGAAATATTACTTCTTTTGTTTCATTGCATTTGTTTTAGCTTTATCACTCGCAATCTTAACAGGCTAGCACATAATCTAGCTGCGAATGCGATGAGAATGTAAGATACTCATCTTTACTGCTGCCAAAAAAAAAAAAAAAAAAAAAACAAACAAACATAAGTAAACCAGACAGGTCCTTATTGGTTTCTACTCATTTACAATCACTCGTTTACTAAGACATTCAATTTAGTCATATACTATACAAGAGTAGGAAGCGTGTTCGCTCTCATACCAACTGTAACAAACTGGATTGTAAAATGAAGATAATAACTTTATGATAGAGGAATAATCAGAGAATAATCATAAAATAGGGTCAAGGTGGCGGAATTATTAAATGATTCTCAGGTGAAATTAAACTTCTAAACATATTATTTGTCTTGCCACGAGTCTCTTTAACCCAAGCATCAAGACAAGCAACATCCATATCAACCTGAGAATAGGGGGTTGACAATCAGTCGAGATTAACTTTGTGCTATCCCAGCCATGATTAGAACACGTTGAATTAATCAACAATAAATAAAAACTGAAGTAGACAATGACAAGCGAGTAAATATATACGATACAACTTACAGTCAAGCTCACCAAGACGTGACCAAAACCCTGTGGGAAATAACTGTTTACATCCCCTTAAAATCTAGGATTATAACAAAATTATATAATATGAATTGCGAGTCATAAATATGAAAGCGATATAAAATATAGAGAAACGAATTGAACCTTTGGTCCTAGCAAAATCGGCCTAAGAACAGATATCAAATTAGATATCCTCCTAATTGTCTCACCCAAGATTGATCGAGATATGCCCTTCTCCTTTGCTAGAAAGATGATTAAAAGTTACTGTTAACTTTTTAGGTTTTTGTGTTTAGTGTGTGATGGAGGCACAAGTGAGAGAATAGAATTAGGTTAGAATTTTTTTCTCCTCTCTCCCTTGATCTCACGGCAATAATAGGGTTTTAATGAGGAGATTTGTCTCCTCAAAACCACTACCCATGGACCGAAAAACCCGAGTGTATATGGACTCTTTTTCGGTTATATTAGCTTCCATTTAATATAATGTTATACATATTATAATTGTCTAATATGTTGTCATACATTAATAAGGTCCATTACAACATTTTGCAGTGGATATATTAACATAACAATTATTATGACAATCGTATAATATATACTTTAATTATAAATATCGGTATATCTATAATCCTGCTAATTAAATATAACGGTTTATGTTTAATTACGAATTAACATTTTAATTCGTTTAAGCTCACATTATATACTACAACTAAATATAACATTTTATATTTAATTACGAATTACAGTTAATTCGTCTTAGCTAACATTATTTAATCGTTATTAAATAATTATATCATCATCACATTGACTAACCTTTTAGTCAAAAACACCGACTAACCTTTTAGTCATTTAATAAGGCATCAATATGATTATTTTCTCAAATAATCACATCTCTCAATCACATCCTTTAGGTGTGACTTTTAGGGACCAGTTGATCACCGCCATCTGTATGACGATAACGTCAAACTTATCTAGCAAGCCAACCGTTATCGATAAACGTTAATCAACTGATTACAATACAAAGTATACCCTGTGAACCTACAGAGATTTATTTATGTTATTGCACTAACTGTGGAGGACACTGGCTCCAACAATCTCCCACTTGTCCGTACAAGTGTATGTGCGATAACCGATTCTCATATCCATAATAAATTTCTCCCACTCAATGTAAACCAATTTGCAAAGTCCGTATTCACAAAGGTCGTAGTTTACAAGTGATCAGTATCAAGAGTGGTTTCCCCGACTAGAGAGTAACTTAACTGATAAACGAATCTTCATTCGAGCATGGCCATGCATTTCAGTTACAGCTCCTCGAGTGGCCCTGAGAAATATCATATCCTGATAAAGGTTGGATATTTTCTTCAACTCGAATCTTGCAGATACAAGCGCAGTATGAAATGACCCAGTGAAAATCTACTTAGCCTCCTGTTACGGTCGACCATGAGAAAGAAACCAAAGTCACCCAAAAACTGCCTTTATCTCAAGAGACAGTCGATAGTCAAAAGAATCGACTCTAGGAACACTATGGATGTCCTATCCACGACCTGGCACCTAATGTTCCGAAACATTTAGGACTCCATAACGTCGTCACAAAATGTCCTGCGCAGTATCATTATAACTCGCATCTGTGATCGATCAGTCAACAGTTTGACTTATGGCTCGTTGAACCCACCATCAATCGACGTCACAAAATAATTGCCAGAGTTATCAGCTCATGTAGGCAATTACGGACCCAAAACAAAATATAATGTAATTCAGTTCACTTTGTGGTGTTCAATGTTGTCAGTACAACCCACATGAAAAACAAAATATAAAACAAAACGATGATTTCATAGATGGTTTTATGAAAAAGATACAGGTGTCTAATCCATATAAAACAACTAATACAACTCAGGAACACGTTTGATTCCCATGGAAATAACGTGCCCTTCATGCTTATCATATCTCAATGGTTTAGTGAGAGGATCTGCAACGTTATCATCCGTAGCAATCTTGTCTATCACTATCTCCCTTTGCTCCACGTAATCTCGGATCATGTGAGCCTTCCGTTGTACAAGCCTAGACTTTTTGCTGGACTTAGGCTCCTTAGCCTGGAAGATGGCACCACTATTATCACAATAGATGGTGATCGGGTCATCCGAGCTAGGAACTACGTTTAGTCCCTGTAAGAACTGACGCATCCATATAGCTTCCTTTGCAGCCTCTGAAGCGGCATAGTACTCGGACTCAGTCGTAGAATCTGCTATAACATTTTGTTTGGAGCTTTTTCAGCTGACCGCAGCGCCATTAAGAGTAAACACGAATCCAGACTGAGATTTCGAGTCATCTCGATCCGTTTGGAAGCTAGCATCTGCGTAACCGGTTGCGCATAGCTCAGTGTCACCTCCATAAGTCAATACCCAATCCTTAGTCCTCCGTAGGTACTTAAGGATATTCTTAACAGCTATCCAGTGTGTTTCACCTGGGTTGCCTTGGTAACGACTTGTCATACTCAATGCATATGCCACGTCTGGACGTGTGCATATCATGGCATACATGATCGATCCTATAGCTGATGCATAAGGAATCCGACTCATACGCTCGACCTTTTCCGATGTCTTTCGTGCCTGAGCTTTACTCAAATGCATCCCAGAGACCATTGGAAGGTTCCCCTTCTTGGAGTTGGTCATGCTGAACCTCTCAAGAATCTTATCTATATAAGACTCCTGACTGAGGGATAACATCCGTCGTGATCTATCTCTGTAGATACGGATTCCCAAAATTCTTTGTGCCTCGCCCAGATCTTTCATCTGGAAATGGTTCTTTAACCAAACTTTTACCGAAGTTAAGAGAGGTATGTCATTCCCAATCAAGAGTATGTCATCGACATACAATATTAGGAAGACAATCTTGCTCCCACTCGACTTGATATATAAGCATGGTTCCTCGACCGATCGAGTAAATCCATTCTCTTTTATCACTTGGTCGAAACGATGATTCCAACTCCGAGAAGCCTGCTTAAGTCCATAGATGGAACGCTTAAGCTTGCATACCTTCTTAGGATTTTTAGGATCAATGAAACCTTCGGGTTGTACCATGTACAACTCCTCCTCCAAATAACCGTTTAAGAAGGCAGTTTTCACATCCATTTGCCAAATTTCATAATCATGAAAAGCGGCAATCGCTAAGATTATCCGAATGGAACGCAGCATAACTACGGGTGCAAAAATTTCATCATAGTGCAATCCTTGCACTTGAGTGAAACCCTTTGCCACTAGTCGTGCCTTGTATGTATCTGGTTGTCCTTCTACAGAATGCTTTATTTTATAAAGCCATTTGCACTGAAGAGGCCGAACCTTATCAGGTAAGTCAACCAGATCCCATACGTTATTCTCATACATAGAGTCCATCTCGGATTGCATGGCTTCAAGCCATAGCTTAGAGTCGGAACAGGTCATGGCACCTTTATAGGTAGCGGGTTCGTTACTCTCTAAGAGTAAAACATCATCTCTCCCATTCTCCTCGACCATACCAATGTATCTGTCTGGAGGAATGGAGACTCTACCCGACCTTCTAGGTTCCTCAGGAATATTTACCGCAGCCGATGATGAGGGAACAGTTTCCTCCATTGGTAGCTCGGTTGTTGGTTCTGGAATCTCCGACAGATCGAAGGTTCCATTACTTGTCCTATTCTCGAGAAACTCCTTCTCTAAGAACGTCGCACTAGCCGCAACAAAAACTCGATGTTCGGTAGGCGAGTAAAAGTAATGACCAAACATCCCTTTTGGATAACCAATAAAGTATGTCTTGACCGATCGTGGGCCGAGCTTATCGTCAGGTCTCCACTTGACATAAGCCTCGCAGCCCCAAACCCGAATAAAGGACAAGTTAGGGACCGTTCCCTTCCATAATTCATATGGAGTCTTGTCTACAGCTTTAGACGGACTTCGGTTAAGTATTAGAGCAGCTGACAATAGAGCATATCCCCATAATGAGTCAGGCACAACCGTGTGACTCATCATGGATCAAACCATATCAAGCAATGTTCGATTTCTCCGTTCGGACACACCATTCAATTGTGGTGTTCCAGGTGGAGTTAACTGTAGTACTACACCACAGTCTTTAAGGTGTTGATCAAACTCATTCGAAAGATATTCGCCACCACGATCTGAACGTAGTGCTTTAATCTTTCTATCCAGCTGGTTTTCAACCTTATTCTGGAATTCCTTGAACTTGTCAAAGGACTCACTTTTATGCTTCATTAAGTAGACATAACCATATCTACTCAAATCGTCCGTGAAAGTGATAAAATATCTATAGCCATCTCTAGCGTTGATTGACATAGGTCCACACACATCAGTATGTATGAGTCCTAATAGGTCAGCAGCGCGCATTCCAACACCTTTGAAGGAAATTCGAGTCATTTTGCCTATGAGACATGATTCACACGTGCCAAAAGATTCATAGTCAAATGGGGAGATAGTCCCATTATCAATGAGCTTTTTCACGCGTTTTTCATTTATGTGAGCTCGCGTTTTTCATACCCATACGGCAATGCCATAGATAGGTTTGATCTTTGTCACCAACCTTTGCTTTCTTATTACTCACATGCATTATATCTGTGGTTTGATCTAAAACATATATTCCATTCATGGAAACAGCTTTACCATAAATCATATCGTTTAAAGAGAAAATACAGCTATTATCCTTTATTACAAACGAAAATCCGTCCTTATCAAGTACGGAAACAGAAATAATGTTTTTCGACAAACTGGGTACATAGTAACAATTATTCAGCAATAACTCAAAACCACTAGGGAGTTGGATTACATATGTTCCCACTAAAACGGCAGCAACTCTAGCTCCATTCCCCACTCGCAGGTCCACATCACCCTTTGCGAGAGTTGTGATGCTTCTTAGGCCCTGCAAATGATTACACAGATGAGAACCACAACCAGTATCTAGTACCCAAGTTCCGAAACTTGCATGGTTAATCTCAATCATATGAATAAAAGATGACGTACCAACAGGAGTGACGCGGCCTGATTTTACGTCTTCAGCATACACGGGGCAGTTCCGCCTCCAATGCCCAGTCTTGTGGCAATGGTGGCACTCCATGTTTTCCTTGCTCTTTGTCTTGCCTTGTGAGCTACCGCTAGTCTCACCAGGCCCACTCTTGACCTTTCCTGGCTTTTTGAACTTTGGCCCCTACAGCTAGGTCAGCTTGAGCCTTGCCCTTACCCTTTGTTGTTAATCATGAGAACGTCCTGTTTCACGCTCCCACTCAATTTCAGATCACTCTCGGTCTGTACGAGAAGTGAGTGGAGTTGATGAAGACTTTTCTTCATATCATTCATATAGTAATTTGCCCTGAAAAGGGCAAAACCATCATGAAGTGAATGAAGCACACGATCAATAATGATCTTCTCATCGATTTTACAACCAAGAGCCTCCAGCTTCTCGACATTCTCGATCATAGCAAGAATGTGTGGGCTAACCGCTTGGCCCTTCTGGAGTTTCGCTTCAAAGAAGCGACAGGTATACTCATAGCTAACGATCCTCGGAGCTTTCGAGAACTCGTTAGAGAGAGTGGTGAAAATCTTGTTTGCACCCTGGGCTATGAATCGCCTCTGCAAATTGGATTCCATTGAAAAGATGAGTACGTTCTTTATCGCACCCGCCTCCATTACGAAATCACTATAAGCAAGTGATTCATTGGCTCCTGCATTGGGGCCTGGGTTAGTCGGTAGTGGCTCAGTCAAGTACTTGAGCTTACCGTCAGCAATGGCAGCATTCCGTAATGCCGCCTCCCAGTCCGCAAAGTTGGACCCATCATTCTTCAGTCGCGTGGACTGATTCATGTTGTCCATAAAGATCTTTAGCCAGGACTCGCGAGCGAGTGTAGCACTTGGCATTGGGTCGTCTGTACGTCCAGCCATTTGTTATTTTTGCAGTTATATCTTTATATAACGGATTCAAGAAACTGTGAAAAGAAGAAAAATTATGATAAGTTTCATCGTTTTAAAAATAAGTCTTAATGCAAAAACTGTTTAATGCGATGACTCATGCATTTATACAATTGACCTCCCTCAAGAATTATATAAATGATCCCAAGACTCAATTTCTGTAAATTGATAAGCCAACCTCTTGGCTAATTCTACCTTTAGAATTCTCGGTCGATAAATTTCTGTAAATTCTATCTTTTAGTCCATTATAATCCCGAGATATTACTCGGACTACAATGTTGAGGTAAAATAGGTCAACACTCACTACTTACCCAACGTAGAAGGGGTCATATTATGACTTCCGACGAAGAAGGGGTTCATAGTAGTTATCCCTATAAAGACTAATCTCAATTTTCATTTTAGAGGAAGATCCCATCATCTTAAATTTAATTCATTTTAAGTGAACAAATTTCTAGCATTTCGTGAATGATTTAGACTAAGGTGATGGCCCTATGAACGAGTGACATCTGTATGTCTATGATGAAAATTCAAACTAAATGAATCATTTTTCATGCAATTTAGGTGGTTTGGTTAAGGCGGAATATGATGCAATTATTTAACATGTGAATGAAAAGCAAAAGAACGAAAAATACGTAAACTATTACAACGGTCCTAGTGTGGCCTATCTACCAAAATGAACAGTAAATACAAGTTTGGAATCCATCCTAATGGACCCGAGAAGCTTGACTTTGTCTCATCTTGGTCCATGTAGCGGGAGTGAGCATCTGATCTCCATCTTTAGTCTTCTTAAATTACATTTTCAAAATTACAAAATAAACCTATTTACATTCTAATTCCAAAAACATAATTAAAAGAAATAAAAGGAGATTCGAGATCTCATAAATACATCCAAACCATGTTTCCATCATTACGAAAACATGATTAACTAAGGCCACACTAGGTATTACATTTTTCAACCAATTGCAAAAATACGTAAATAAAACCATTCATTCATTCATTCATTCGACAAAAATAAAATGCATCAACTATATAAATTAATTCTACAAGACATAATTCATTAATTATGTTGATTAATTATCCAAACCACCATTATATACGATCAAAATTATGTGACAATTCCTTAATTGCCCACAACAATTTTAATCTTCCATAATCCATTTTTATTTTAAACCTTTTTAAAATAATCGGGTATCATTATTGTGAACCTTTTCACAATAACAAACAAAACAAACATTATCTTTATAATGCCCAAAAAAAAAAACAAAAAATTTTTTTTTTTTTTTTTTCTCAATTGATCACTGTTCACGCGAACAGTACCAGTCCCAAATTTTTTTTTTTTTCTATTTCTCACGGTTTAAGCAAAAAACCGAAAAATATACATTAAAAATTTAAAAAAAAATCTTGTTGCCAACAGCAATAAAAAACAGAAATTTTTTTTTTTATATTGTATAGAAGCAGCACGGACTGCAAAAAAAAAAATTTCGGTGTTGCCAATATTGCTAGATCGGTACAAAATTCAATATTTAATCGTTATTAAATATTGATTCAAACTGGATTATTCAATTTAACCTTTTAAAATGAACATCTAAATCATGATTAAATCAATTATCCTTATATTCATTTAATCACAATCGCTTTGAACATCATTAAAATTGAATCATTATACAAAAATTATCAATTTAAAACAATGAGGCCGAAAACAATAGCAACAACAAAAATCAAAACAATTCCATCTTATTTTAATTTAATCCTTATCAAATTAAAACAAGTACAAATTTATTATATTGAATTTTAACCTTTTAAAATAACAATATCAATAAATCAACAATGGAAAAACAAGACCCAAAAAAAATTGAATTACACGGCAAAAAAAAGAATTCAGCCGTGACAAAAAATTTTTTTTTCGGTATTAATTTTTATTTCTCAAATTTATATTTCATAAAATGAAAAACATATAATATAATTTTGTAGCCTTACGCTCTGATACCACTTGTGGGAAATAACAGTTTACTTCCCCTATAAATTTAGGATTATAACAAAATTATAGAATATGAATTGCGAGTCATAAATATGAAAACGATATAAAATATAGAGAAAACGAATTGAACCTTTGGTCCTAGAAAAAGGCCTAAGAACAGATATCAAAGCAAATATCCTCCTAATCGTCTCACCCAAGATTGATCGAGAAATGCCCTTGTATTTGCTAGAAAATTAGAGAGAAAAAGAGTCTGTATCTTTTTGTGTGATGTGAATTAATGATGAATGAATTAGAGAGTCAGAATGAGTAAAACTCCTTCTCATATGCTCACTCTCACACGGCACCAATAGGAGAAAATAAGGGATTATTTTTCTCTTATTTTATTACCATGTTGACCAAAATTTCAGGAATGTATTTGGACTCTTTTTCGGTTATATTAGCTTCCATTTAATATAATGTTATACATATTATATTTGTCTAATATGTTGTCATACATTAATAAGGTCCATTACAACATTTTGCAGTGGATATATTAACATAACAATTATTATGACAATCGTATAATATATACTTCAATTATAAATATCGGTATATTTATATGCCTGCTAATTAAATATAACGGTTTATGTTTAATTACGAATTAACATTTTAATTCGTTTAAGCTCACATTATATACTACAACTAAATATAACATTTTATATTTAATTACGAATTACAGTTAATTCGTCTTAGCTAACATTATTTAATCGTTATTAAATAATTATATCATCATCACATTGACGAACCTTTTAGTCAAAAACACCGACTAACCTTTTAGTCATTTATTAAGGCATCAATATGATTATTTTCTCAAATAATCACATCTCTCAATCACATCCTTTAGGTGTGACTTTTAGGGACCAGTTGATCACCGCCATCTGTATGACAATAACGTCAAACTTATCTAGCTAGCCAACCGTTATTGATAAACGTTAATCAACTGATTACAATACAAAGTATACCCTGTGAACCTATAGAGATTTATTTATGTTATTGCACTAACTGTGGAGGACACTGGCTTCAACAGCCGAGTAGCGGTCGTGAAATGAGCTTCACGCCCGTGAAAAGTTAAGCAAAGGAAGTGAAATCACAAGAAAAGCATTTCACGACCGTGAAAGACATATCACGGTCGTGAAACTTGTTTCACGGTCGTGAAACTCGTTTTACGGTCGTGAAGTATTGTTGAAACCTTAACCTTGCTCTGCCAGTTAGTTCACGGTCGTGAAAGCTCCTATCCGTTTTCTCTCTTCTTTCTTTTCTTCTTTCTTATTCTTTCCTTATCCTCTTCCTCCACCACATAAACACAACCACACAAACACCTTTATCTCACTAAAAAACACAAATCTCCTTCAAAACTTCATCAAATCACCTCAAATCTTCCCCAAATTGCTACAAAAACTCTTCTTCTTCAATTACTACCACAAAAAGAGCCATTCTTTCACCTTATAAACACAAAAAACCCAAAAAATTCAATTTTCAAACCTAGGGTTTCAAAAATCTGAATTTGGGGATCCGTTTTTTTGGGTTAGTTTTCAAGCTTTCTACTTCAATAGAAAGTAGTTCTGGGGTTAATTGAAGGTTTTGTAAGTGTTTGTAATCGTCTTTAAGTAATTTCGTTTAGCAATTCTTCTTTTTGGAAAAGCTTGTGTTTGAACAACAATGGTAGGACAAGGGAGAGGCAAAGCAGGAGCATCAAGGACTACAAAGAGAAGGAGGGGAAGCGGGTCCAACAACCCAAACCCGGATGAAGACTTCGAGATTGAGCAACTTCCGAATTTTCCGGAAGTCGTCTTTGAGACGGACGCTCATTGGCAAGCCTTTGAAGGGATTCAAGGGTTGGAAATGGAGCCTACCGTCTTTCTATGCCACGACATCATACGTGGTTTAGGCTTGACGGAACAGATGCAAACTTTTTTCGCGGCTAGAGGTATGACTACTTTATTTTCTATGCATGAGCTCTCTTACCGGAGTCTCACGCTTGAATTTTTGAGTAGTTTAAATAGTTGCGTGAATGGTGAAAATAGACCTTGTTTTAGTTTCCG
Source organism: Heliosperma pusillum (assembly GCA_022085475.1). NCBI lineage: Eukaryota > Viridiplantae > Streptophyta > Magnoliopsida > Caryophyllales > Caryophyllaceae > Heliosperma > Heliosperma pusillum. The sequence goes on from JAIUZE010000627.1 coordinate 25,394, forward strand.
TCTTGCCATCACTTCACATGTCGTCCCCATGGATGATTTTGCTGCCATATTGGGGTTAGAGATCCCTTCTAGAAGGGATTCTGAGGAGCCTAAGGGATATAGTTTAAGCCCGCTTTGGGAGGCTTTGACCGGGAGAGTTTTGACCGATTTCCGGCGGAATTAGGCCCTCTTAATTCACCACCTTGTGCCCCATTTTTGGCACAGGTTAGTGTCAGGCACCTTCCTATGTCGGCAAGAGCCGAACAACCTGACCCAGCTTGACCTGACCCTCTTAGAATCGCATATGAATGTGCAAGGGTCGAGGAAAAACTTCACCTTTCCCCTAATGAATGAAATTTTTAAGAGGTGGAGGAAGTTGGGAAAGACCACCGTGGCCCGTAAGCAGACGGTGGTCATCGGGGGTTTGGTAACTTTTCTGGCTAAGCACTTTGACCCCGACTTCAATAGTGATAGGACGTATGAGGCTTTACCCAGGGGGACACTTCTAGACGAGACTTCCCTAATCCACTCAAATTGGATTAGGATTGACCGGGCTAAGGGATATCTTTGGGTAATCAAGGATGCCACCCCCTTTTACCTACCTTGTCATAGACTCCCGACTTTTGCGCCTAGGAGCAACCTCGTAGATAGGCGACCTAGCTACCTGCTACCGGTGACAATGGCAGGTGGTAGTGTAACAACCCGAAAAGTACCCAATTTTTCTAGTAAAAATATTTACTAACACTTTTCAGTAGACTTAAGGTTTTAAAATAGAAATTTTTGTTCCGAGTCGTATTTTGAAATTCCGCGTTCGTATTTGGAATTTTTGAGAGATTTCATGAAAAGACCGTTTTTCGTCATCTTTGACTTTTCTTGACTTTTAAGTCGTCTTTGACTTTTCTTGACTTTTTAAAAGTCGTCATTGACTTTTCTTGACTTTTAAGTCGTCATAAACTTTTCTTGACTTTTAAGTCATCTTTGACTTTTCTCGACTTTTTAGTCAACTTTGACTTTCGTTGACTTTTCCCGACTCGCTTCGTAATTTTAAAGACCGAAAATTATATTTGAAAAATAATAAATTTTAATTTATTTTTATTAAGATTTATTTAGATTTATCAAAATTTAATATAATTATTTTGAATTTATTCGGAATTTAAAGAATAATTTTACGGTTTTAACCCAAACGTCATTTAACTATTCCCGGGTCAACTTAAGTCCCGAAACTCGACTTTGACATGAGTCATACGCCCCATGTCACTTTTTTTTCCACTCATATTAGATCTTTTAATTAATATGATTAAACTAATAAAAATCTCTAAGATATTTGTAACTTTATCGGTCTGTCAACTTAAATTCCGCAATCGCTTAAAAACAGACCCGATTTCTCTTCTTTTCTCACGTCTCTTTCTCCTCTCTTAAAGCTTGATATTTTCTTTCTTTTCATTACTCACTAACAACTTTTAAATCACATAAGACTAATTCACACTTTCTTAATCGTTCTTCATCGTTCTTCATCGTTCTTCATCGTTCTTGAGCAAAATCATCATAAACCCTTCATTTCTTATTCAAATCCGTCCTAACTTATATTTCTAGAATCTCCTCTTCGCTCTCCATCTTCAAGTACGGTTTAATTTCAATTTCGTCAAAATCGTTTTCAACACTTTAATTATGGAAAATCAAGTTTTAAATTCTAATAATGTTTTTCTTGTCATTTTTTATAAGGGGAAGATTTTGAAGACGAGTTTGGTGACTCGTATATTTTTGGGTGAAGATTAGTAGACGGGTTCTTCTTTACTTCTTATTTTGGTGACTACTTGATTTTTGCTAGCTAGGTAACGATTCCGAGTTACTCGACGAATTAATGTTACATAGCTTTTGTTTCTTTTGTTTTTGGTTCATCTTTCGTTTTTGTTCATGTTATTATGATTTATGGATTTTTAGTTAGTAACATGCTAAGTAGTGGTTATTATTATGTTTTATGAATTTATAACATGTTGGTTGTTTTTGACATATTTGAATGATTTAATTATAATCATGATTTTTGTATGGATGATTGTTAAAATGGTTGTTTGATAATTAAAACATGTTGGAATTAATTTGGTGTTGTTTGTGGTTTGAACCGTGGAGATGGCCGTGTAAACCGGACACAAACCAGCCGGTTCAGGCCGGTTCAGGCCCGGTCCAGACCGGTTCTGGGTTGGTCCATGGTGGGTCCGGGTTTTGGTCTTTGGGTTGTGTCGATACTTGGTAGTTATGTTGTTGTTTTGACGGGTTTTAATTATGTTAAGCATGCGGGAAATATTAAGAAACGGTTTTTAGTAAAGTCGATAAAAAAAAAAACCCAAAACAGCCCCAAGTCAGCCAAAACAGCCCGTGGGCCCAGTCCAGGCCCATGTTAAGTCCGGCCCAAATCAGGCCGAGGGTCCCTCCCTTGGTCTTGTGACGGTTTTTGAGTTATTGTCATTTTATCGTGTTTTGTAATATTTAACAAGTGGGAAATTTTTAATAAGTAAATTATTTAATTAAAAGTATTTTTCATAAAATTATTATTTCTCACATGTTAGAAATTATAATACGAGATCGTAGTTTAATTTGATATCCTTTAAGTCAAGCGGGGGGTTACGTAAGATTTAATAATTCATATGTTAGAAGTTTTAATAATAACATGTAATGAATATGTTGACTTTTATGTCTAAGTCTATGTGGTAAAGACTCTGTTTCTAGCCGGTTTGACCAAACGGGTTTGGTCAAACTAAGATCTAGTCAGCCCCGTTTTGACTGATGACCCGTCGCGGGACTCGGGTCGGGGATTTGTCTTCAAGTAAGGTTGTATTTAATTAATGAATTAGCCTTAGTAGATATGAGGCGATATGATAATTGATTATGATTTATATGCAATTAGTCACATGATAGGATGTTTTTCCCGTGACTGTTTGATTATATGGTTAGTGTCGTGTTGACTAAGTACCCATAGCGAATTATGATTATATGGCGTCTTGACCATTCTAATTCTAAATGAGTATCTTGGACCATGACATTGATAGGCCTTACTATCTTTAACGAGCATATGGAGTTTACAGCTTGATAGCTTTTGGGTCACTGGCTTGGGCCTTTTGATACCAAGCCGGGGGCATGGCATCCTAAGAGTTCCACTTTGGGAAGGGAGCCAGCTTAAGTACTAGCCATCTCTGCTTAGGGGGTCGCCTATCAGAGTTTCTCATGTACGGTTATGTAATGAGACAGGGAATGGGTTAGCTGTTGTCGCTTGGTCTGATCAGTCTAGGGCTAGGATGTTTTCCTACCTTGTGGTATAGACTCGAGTTACAGAAGTCGACTATTGACGGTTCTAAGAACTTATGCCTGTTTGTAGACGTATTGGTCTTTCATGTTTGATGATTCTATGAGTTTTAGAAGTGAGATGCAAGCCGGCTAAGATTGATAGAGTTTGGATTCCCGATTGTTAACTGATTCACATGATTACGTGTTGATTAGGGTTTGAGTGTATCATGGCCATGTTAACGGTAACCTCTGCGCTAGCATACCAGCTTCCCTACCTTGTATTATAGATTATTATCAGATTCACATGATAGCTTTCATATGCTAGGTTATATGTTAGTTATTTGTTTCATAACATGAAAATCATATCGTATATGTTAAGTTTTGTATTTTCCATATACATTGCTTTTATGTTATTCATGTTTAATTAACCTCGACATTTCGTGGCTGGGAGAACTCGGAGTTACTCCCCACTGACTGTGGCTTCCGTGTTTATATTTAATGCGGTTGGCAGGTTTGTGATGCATACTTGGGTACATTGACGAGCTAGCGAGCGAAGTATTTACCTTGGACCCATATTCGGTTCTTTAGGATTGTATATTATTATACACTCTTTTATTTCTGTATTTATACGGGAGATATGTCTCCCGTTTCGGATACTTTTTGTATAATATTATTTCCGTAGTTGTTATGAACCCTTTTATTTAAGACACCTTCTTATGATGAATATATTTAATAGTAGGTTCCGGTTTTAAAATGTACCGATTTTCACTAAAGTGAACCTATTAGAAACGTATTCTCATCTTTTATTTATTTAAATTATTTTTTTTCTTTCCGCAAATTTGAGGGTGTCACATTCATACTATGGAGGGAGCCAAGGTGGAGGAGGAAATCGTGGAGCTTGGAGCAATCAAGGAAGGAAATTTAACCAAGGTAGTTTTAATCATTCCAATTCGTTCAACCGTCCAACCGAATGTGGAGCAGGGAGGCCAAAGACGAGTATTTCCGCTAGGACGGTCCATGGTGGGCCACAGCAAAGAAAGAAAATCTTAATGATGAACAAGGATGAAGCAATGGAAGATGCCCAAGCTGTCACCAGTACATTTCTTATTAATGACCATTCTTCCTTTGTTTATTTGACTCGGGTGCCACACATTCATTTGTGGCCAAAGAGCATGCGAGGACTCGGGTGCCACGCATTCACCACCCATACGCGATAAATTTTTTATTCCGTTGGGTGGGTCTTTGTCTTGTGGCAAGTTGTATATAGATATGTCATTGATAATTGATGGAGTCAATTTTCTTATTAATTAGCTAGAGTTTCCTTTAAATGGCTTTGAGACTATAATCGGGATGGATTGGTTAGGTAAATGTAAAGCTTCCATTGATTGTGACCTTAGGAAAGTGTCTTTTAGAGGACCTCAAGGAGCGAGTAAGAGTGTCTTATGGTGGTGTTGTTGTTAGACCGAGGGTTAAACTCATAGCTGCTACGACCCTCAAGAGTCTTTTGAGGAAGGGGTATCATTTGGTGTTGTGACACATTATTGATACTTGGGTGGAAGAGTTTGCATCAGGAGATTTTCCTATTGTTGAGGAGTATGCTGATGTATAGCCGAAGGATATTATATGGTTACCTTCCAAGAGGGAATGTTGACTTCGGGATTGAATTGAAACTGGGGACGAGGTCTATATCCAAGGCACCAAACCGTATAGGGCCGAAAGAGCTAGAGGAATTGAAGAAGCAATTAGTTGGGTTGTTGGAGAAGGGTTATTCAAGTGTTTCTCAGTGGGGTGCATCAGTGTTGTTTGTGAAGAAAAGGGATGGTAGTATGCGGTTATGCATTTACTATCAAAACTTAATAGGGTGACAGTGAAGAATCATTATCCTTTGCTCAGTATAGATGATCTTTTTTATCAGATGAATGGAGTGAATGTCTTCTCAAATATTAACCTTCGATCGGGTTATCATCAGTTGCAGGTCAGAGATGAGGATATTCTTAAGACGACGGCGTTCCAGACTCGCTTTGGTCAGTATGAGTTCATTGTCATGCCATTTGGTCTTACCAATTGCCCAACTGTGTTCATGGATCTAATGAATCGTGTTTTCAGCATGTACCTCGCTAAATTCGTGGTAGTGCTCATTGATGATATCTTGGTGTAGTCGAACAATCGAGAGGAGCATGCGGAGCACCTTCGGATCGTGTTTCAGACCTGAAGAGATAAAAAATTATTTTGTAAACTCTCCAACTACAAATTTTGGTTGAAATGGTTGCTTTTCTTAGCCATGTCGTATCAAAGGAAAGAGTGTTCGTGGATCCTAGCAAGATAGAAGCCGTTTCTAACAGGGTTGCACCAAAGAATGTCGCAGAGATCAGAAGTTTCCTTAAGTTAGCAGAGTATTATCAAAGATTTGTGAAGGATTTATCGATGACTGCAAGGCCGATGACCGCTTTAATGAGGAAAGATAATCTTTCAAATGGGATGCATGGTATGAGTCGCATTCCTTATTCTCAAGGAGCGGTTGACCATGGCCCTCGTGCTTGCACTACCGAAATGAGATTGAAGATTTTGAGGTCTACCCCAATGCTTCAAAGAATGTTCTTGGGTGTGTGTTTCGGCAAAGGGGGTAGGTTATTGCCTATGTATCTTGCAAAGTCAAGCCTTAGGAAGAGAATTATTCTACCCACGATTTAAAACTTGGTGCGGTGGTGTTTTCTTTAAAGATTTGGCGCCAATATTTGTATGAAGCAACTTTGAAGTTGTTTTTGGATCATAAGAGTCTCAAGTATATTTTTACTCAAAGGGAGCTAAATATGCGTCAAAGGAGATGGATAGATTTGATTGATGGTTACGACATGGTGCTTGTGTACCATAAAGGGAGGGCGAATGTGGTAGCGGATGCTTTGAGTTGGAATTCGGTACATTCTCTATGTACGACTTTGTCCTTGATGAAGTTGAGAGAAGAAGTGAAGGAGATGTGAATCTTCATGACGAAGAGGGGATAAGGAATGAGTGATTGGATGATCGAGGTGAGACTCGAGCCAAACAAGTACTTGATCCAAATATTGTGGGGTGAAAACAAGATTTGGAAAAGTGAGAAGCTTCGATTCCAGATTCAGGAAGATGGCAGTTTGAGATTCGATGGTAGATGGTGCGTGCCTTGTGATAAAGAAGTGAAGGGGAGATTTTGAGGCTCTTTGTTCGCCTTATTTTATTCACTCGTTGGGTAAGCTTTATAAGGATTTGAAGAAAACCTTTTAAAGGCCAGAGATGAAGAAAGAGGTGGCGCAATTTGTTGCAAGATGTCTCATGTGTTAAAACGTGAAGATTGAGTATCAAAGACTGCAATGGAATGTACAATCACTTGATGTGCTGGAATAGAAGTGGGATTCAATCTCAATGCATCTTGTTGTTCGGTTGCCGAGGAATTTTGGGAAATAATATGATATGCGTTATCGTCATTGTGTAGGAGTAAGTGTCCTCAATGATAGTGCGATCACATAATTAAATCTCAATAATAAGAATACAAAGGGATGATGAATGTTATAGTCAACTGGTCAACATAAATCGGTAACGATTGGCTCAATTGAGTTTTACGTTACTGTCGTATGACGGTGGTGATCAATTGATCCCTTGAGGTCACACCTAAAGGACAATCCCCAAATCATGTACATTAATTAATTGTATAGCGATACAGATTAATTAATCCCTTAATTTGAACAGTTTTAAAGTAAGAATTATATCTTATTTTAATATGATTAAATAAGATTCATTTTAGTAATTTAATTGTTATATTACTAAGAATGCATTATGTTTGTGAAACATTTGAGATAAGTGAAATTGGTCGATTATAATTACAAATTGTTGTAGATTATATATTAACCAAATATGAGATGACCCATTTTATTAATATGAAATTATGAAATGTGACTTAAAATGTTAAGTCTAATTTATTTGTTATGAAATTGCATTTAAATTAGTTAAATGTACATTTATAAGAAAAGATTACATGTTACATGTCACATGTCACATATGTGACAAATGACAAAATCACAAAAATAAAATGGACTCCATTTTACAAATGATGCACCGGTTTTGGGGTAGATAGGGTAGTGTTTAGGTGTTGATTATTGTTCTAATTAAGAATTAAAACATAATCATAACCTACCTAAGACTAGACCTAAGTCTATTGCCTTGTTAAGAACAAAAAGGAAAAGGTACTCACCCTTCCCCATGCTAGTGTAGCCAGCTATGCTCATCAGTTAGGAGAAGTTTTCTCCTTATTTTTCATTCATTCATCTCATAAGAAAAGTGATGCTTATGTTTTTATAATCTCTACTCTCACACTAGAAAACTTAGAGAAGTTTTCCACAAAACTTGAGTTCATATTTCTCTAATAATATACTAGTGTAGTAATATGAGTTATTAGATGATATTTTAAGGGCTACTGCAATATCAAACTAGTGTAGTATTTTGTAGTGTAAAAGGGGTTAGTCTTGGGTGCAACATAGAGGAGTGTTCTTATACAAAGAACTTGGAGTTCATCCTTATATTTTGAGCTCAAGAACAAAGTAGGAAAGAGTCCTATTTTGTGCCCAAAATCCGTTTAAATCTATGTAAGGAATTACTTATTCTTCCTTATTTGTTTTTATGTTATGCATGCATAAGATCTATTTAGTTTAAGAGTAAAATAAATGTATAACGATATTATAAATGTCTAATATCGAGTTTAAGAAACTTACAATCGGTATCAAGTGACAAGGTTGTTGCATGCATAATCGATTTATAGTTTTTTCGAGTTATTGTAACTTAAAGAAAACTAGTAATTTGTGTTTTATAAGATAAAATCACAAAGTTATTTGCATGTCAATATATTCTGGTCCTAAAAATGATTTTAGGGCATTTTGATGATTTATGTAAATTTATAGTGCTCAAATATGATATTTAATATTTTTATTACATTTTAATGAGTAAAATGATGTTTAAAATGCTAAAAAAAGTTAGACTTATCTTATGACCTTGAAAGTTTTTCAAAATATCACACATACATTTTACTTACTGTATGTAAAATTTCGTGTGAAGTGGACTTATTTCGTATGATTTATGATTTTTATATGATAAAATGGAATAAATAAAGGTTACATGGTTACAAATACTTACCCTTTGAATCTGACCATGAAATTTTAGTATGTTGTCACATGCACAGTTTCCTGTTAGACTGGAAACTTTTAGACTAATGTGATTTGTCTAGCATGATGTATGAATTTTTAATATAAAAATAGCATAAATAGTGACTAATTTAAAAAATAAAGCTAAAATAAATTTCATGTCAAGAGAAACATGTTCCTGGTTATATAAATGTCCCACATTTCAGATCTAAATTTGAAAATTTAATATGATTAATTTTCGTATGCTTTATGTATTTTATTTGATAAAACCGATAAAGCGCAACCGATTTTTCTCAAAAACGATTCGAAATTTTTAACCATGATTTTTGACATTATGAGTGTCATGGAAATGTTCCAGAATGTACAAAAATTTAAAATTCAAATTTTGAAATTATTAAAATTACATTTGGATTTATTTGATTAAAATATGATTTTAAAGTCTAATTATGAGCAATTATACAACAACAAGTTGAATTATTGTCAAACATTTAGTGATGACTAATTTTTGAGGCCTAAATAAGTTGGGATAATTAACTTGGACTTAAATGTGATTTAAGTATTGTTTTGTGATTTTAAGAAGTTATTAGCACGCATTTCCATAAAACCGGGTTATATACGAGATAAACCGTAATATAGGGCGATTTGGCATTTAACATGAGCATGTTTTATACATATTATAATGCTGCATTTTTATTTATGAATGTCATATTTTCAATTTATGAATGTCATATTTTTGTTTATGTAATTTGGAATTATGTAATTTTATCTTAATATGGCCTTAGTTTTAATCGATATTGCCCAAAATTTAAGGGAATATTGATTCGGTTGTAATTTAATGTCATCTCGTATCACTTTTATTGTATTATTCTGTTTTTACAAATGTATAATAGGAAATTATTGTAATTTTATTATATATTTTGTAACTTATTGTAAAACCGGAGTTTCCCAAAGACGGGATCATTCGGAAAGGAGTTCCGAGAGAGAGACGGTGACCTTGGGAGGCGTGTTTATGAAGTTCAAGGGACCAAATGAGTTGGTTTCCGAATTTGTAATAGATTATATGATTTTCTATTCTAGGAAAGGTCATACTAGGAGTTTTACTTTTATGCTTGCATTTTATTTAATATGTTTGCATGCATTGCCAAATCGCCATAACATGACATGCATATTTTATCGAGTATTCGACCGTGTCAATTAAAATAATCGTTAATTCATCGATTAGTTCACTTTAACATGATAGATTATAAATTGACATGACCTCTCATAATAAATAATTGAGATCAAGCCTTACCAAATGTAGAACCCATGAATCCCAATTTCGCAAGGAAGTAGGCTCGGCTCACCGAGGTGCTAAACTTGTTACGTTGGGTAAGTGGGGTAATAAATGTTATTATTTCGAAATTTGGATTGAGCTCAACAGAAGTATTTGCGACCGTAGCCGCATGTGTTACGGGCTTAAGATAAATATTAAAGTAATATTATCGACCGAGAGTTCTAATGTAGGATCGATTAAAGAGTTAATCCACCGAATTATGTTAATAAGGGATGAATCGGCTTACCGTGCCCAAGTTGATATGAATTTGGATCTCGGAATCATTTATAATAGTTGGGTAGAGGTCACTATTTAAATGTTAAAACTTGTTTAAAATGTTTACAAGTATTTAAAATGATAAATGTTGACATTTCCTTTATGTCTCTAAAATTTGTAGTCATAATTGTTTATTCGCAATGTCAAATGCTAATTCATCCACCACCACCTATGCTCCAATTCTCACGAATGTCTCATGGCTTCGATCCTTTATGGATCGATGCAAGTTAGAAAATAAAGGCGCTAATTTTGCCGCTTGGGATGTGCAACTTCGCTTGGCCACGACAGGTGACGACAGGTTTCGTTACCTTACCAAGGCCTCTCCCACCGCACCTAATGAAACGTCAACCGCCACGCAAGGCGAGCCTATGAGGCTAGTCATAAAGAGTCCGCCGCGATAAAAAACGTTTTGATCTTCTCGTTGGAGGCCGATCTCCAAGGGAGTGCCATAAGATGAGCACGGCCTATGAGATCTATCCCAAGCTTGTGACCATGTTTTTCACAAGCTCCTAAGATCTTACGGCTTCCACATTATTCAACATGAACCTAAAAGAGGACCAAAAGTTAGCCCTCATGTACTCTAGTTAATTGAGCATGTTGAGACTCTACAATTGCAAGGGGTGACCATTCCCGAACAACTCGTAATTGACTGTGTACTACATTCCTTGGGGAGGATCAAGGCATATGTGTAGTTTAGGGTAAACTACAATATGCAAAATATGCAAACCTCTCTTCACGAGTTGCACAAAATGATTGTGCAAGCGGAGATAGACATGGGGCTAAATGTTAGCACCACCATGGATGTGCTTCACATCAATAACAAAATAAGCAAGGGGAAATTCAAAAGGGGTGCAGGCAAGGGAAAGAAGACCTCCACCTACAAAGGCAAAGGAAAAGCTATTGAGAATAGCTCACCCAAGCCTAAGAAAGGTGCCTCATACGAGGATAAGTGTCATTATTGTAATGGCATAGGGCATTGAAAGAGGAATTGCTATAAGTATCTTGGAGATCCTAAAACTGGAAAGGTTGTTCCAGTAGGTAAATATTTATCCCTATCGTTTATGTTATGATCTCAACTTTGGTATATAGACACGAGTTGTGATTCTTACCCTATTTAATTGTAATTAGGGCATCCTAACAAGGATAAAGGCTAGGACAAGCTAGCCTAAGAAAGCTCTTCAAGGGAAGCTAAGGTAGCTATCCATGATTGAAGACCTATGGAAGCTAGGTCTCATTTTGAATTGTCAAAATTTTGGGATGTATTTTGAGACATTTTTTAAGAACTTTTATAATTTCCTTGTTTGACATTGAAATTTGTTCAAATCCTTTTATTTACATTGGTTGAAACTGGATTTAGTGACTTGGTTTTCAACCCAAGTCACTCAGTTTGTTGAAACTTTTTAGTTCTAAGAACTTGTCATCATACTCTTCTTGCACTAATAACATAAATTGTATCGACTCAAATTGATCATATTAGTATTATGATGATTGGATCATTGTAATAAGTTCAAAAGCTAAGAATTCGATTCTCACTTTGAAATATCAATTGTTAAGTCAAATTGAGTTATTGAACTCAAAGTAGGGACTCTACCAAACCAATTGGCCACACCATTTATAAAGATTGTAATTGACATGAATATGATTACACCTCTTTAGCTTATAGAACTAGTCTATCTCGAAGCTAAGATTCGATGTCTTTACAATGAAATCTTTAGTAGATCACTTAAGGTCATGTTGTGAAACTTCTACCTCCCTCACGAGTATGAGTACAAAATTATTTGTGGCTCATAAGGCTATCTTTATGGAAAATAATTGTATTATCTAAAGATAGAGTGGGAGAAAATAAGCCACAACGAAAACCTAGTTAGGAACTAGTGAGGAAACCAAAAGAAAATGTTCTTAGGTTAGACTCAAGACTAGTGAGGAGACCAAAAGAAAGCGTTCTTAGGTGAATCCTTAGACTAGTGACGAGACCAAAAGAAATTGTTCTTGATATGATAAGATTATGATCTATGAAGTGGAAGTACCTAGAAATTTTGAATTCCGATTTTCTAAAAGAGACTTATGAAACTAAATAGAATCTATGCAAATGAATGACATATTTGGAGTTGTCCAAAATCATTCTATAAACTTGAAGATGTTTTAACTGGAAGTGTCCAATTATAGTTGCATGGATAGACATGTAGATGTCTACAAAAGCCAAGTTAATGCGTAACTATGCTTAGATCCAAATCATCAATGAAATACCTCATAATAGGTGTGTACAAGATACACATCAAAACCACATGTCCAAATAGGGATTTCGAATAGGATGTGTACATGACACAAGCCTATTATATGTATCTACCTAGAGGTTATGATGATCTTTTCTATTATAAGATATAAGAAGGGTTTCACTCGAATTGTCGAAAAGTCATGTATAAACATGAAATTCAGTGGGAGTTAAAGTCATGTATAGACATGAAGTTAAGTGGGAGTTTAAGTCATCATGTAAAGACATGAAGTTCAGTGGGAGAAATTTTTTTCCACGTGAATGACATTTCACTCATTGAGAGTGACATATTCATATTACCTTTTTGAAAGAAGTGGTTGGATTCTAATGTTGGATGAAAGAGGGCAACATGCATACTAAAATCAAAATCTATTGTGGAATAGAAGATTTTAGCTTGACATTTAAAAGGTATCTTATATCGATAAGATCCTTAATCTATTCAACAAGTTAAATATGTTGTTTATGTTGATAAAAGTGGGACCACTATGAAAGGGTCATAGTCATCCACTGAACCTAAGAGTTGTTGATCACATAAGATCGATCATGTATGCCATTACATGCACATACGTAAATGAATTGTATGCTGGGAGCATGACAAGCCTAAAACAAAACAATCCACATGAGAGTCATTGGATAGCCTACGAGAACATCCGTAGAGTTCTCGAGGAGAACTAGGGATACTCTCTTATGTTTGGTGGAGAAAATTTGGATATATGGTCAAAGTTACACAACCCAAATTCCCAAACTTATAAAAGGATTTATCGAAATCCTAGGCGTACTTTTGTTATAAAAGAAGCGAATATCGAAAAGGATGATTGAAGAGTCAATCATTATAAATTCTACAAATAGAGACCTAGTACATTATGATGAGGATAAGGTGGTTTAAAAGAAACTGATGGTAGATCCTTTCACCTAAATACCTATCAGTTATCATGATAACGAGTGGGAGCATCTTTCAAGTTAAAGAGCCCAACACTAGATAGAGATCTAGACATTTACATAGATGAATTCATGTTATTAGGAATAACGTTGGATGGAAGGAAAAGCAATTAACAAGGTTGGAATAAATGAATATATGGTATATTCACTACCCAAGCCTTTATTGCATTTAATAAGATCGTCATGAATTGTCATGGACGAAATATACTTTAGATTATATGATATGAAGCAATAACATTGTGTTGATTATTCATATATGATAATCACATTTATCGTTTGAGTTTCATAAACTCGGTTTTGTGCTTTGTTATATCCAAATGGATTGTAGAGACAGTTTTTGGACTCCATTAAAGTGGACTGGATTAACATAGCATTGGCCCCTAGTTGCTTATATGAGGTGACGTCTCCAAGTGACTAGAGTGTGATGCGATTGATGGCAAGTTCAAAGTGTCATAGGGTCATAAGGGATGACCAATCGATCACATAGATAGACTGTAAGGGACAATCTGTCCGGCAGTGACCGCTTATAGAGTTCTGGCAACTCTTGTAGCCTGGTTGTGGCAAGAGGTACTAGTATTCTTTCTGAGTCAATTCTTTGACTAAAGACTGTTCGCCTAAGGTGGCACAGTTTCAGAATGACTTTGATTTATGCTATACGACCATCGTAACTGGGGTCAAATGAACATCTTTTGGGTCATGATGAGCTGTGGCTATTCGAAGGGAATAGTGCGATAGGAATTGTCCACCCCTTGTCAGGGTTGTTTTAAATCTCAAGGCCACTCGAGGAGAAGTAAGCTGAAAAATGCGTGGCCACGCTCGAAAGGTATCTATGATAGATAATTCCGTTTAGACAGTTACTCTCCAGATTGAGGAAACCACTCTTGATATGATCAAATGCAAGTACGACCTGCAAGAGACCTTGCATTGAGTGGGAGATTGTAATAGGACAAGAGATTTGGTGACACACACTTGTCTCGGACAAGTGGGAGATTGTTGGAGTAAGTGTCCTCAACGATAGTGCGATCACATAATTAAATCTCAATAATAAGAATACAAAGGGATGATGAATATTATAGTTAACTGGTCAACATAAATCGGTAACGATTGGCTCAATTGAGTTTGACGTTACTGTCGTATGACGGTGGTCATCAGTTGATCCCTTGAGGTCACGCCTATAGGACAATCCCCAAATCATGTACATTAATTAATTGTATAGCGATACAGATTAATTAATCCCTTAATTTGAACAGTTTTAAAGTGAGAATTATATCTTATTGTAATATGATTAAATAAGATTCATTTTAGTAATTTAATTATTATATTACTAAGAATACATTATGTTTGTGAAACATTTGAGATAAGTGAAATTGGTCGATTATAATTACAAATTGTTGTAGATTATATTAACCAAATATGAGATGACCCATTTTATTAACATGTAATTATGAAATGTGACTTAAAATGTTAAGTCTAATTTATTTGTTATGAAATTGCATTTAAATTAGTTAAATGTACATATAAGCAAAGATTACATGTTACATGTCACATGTCACATATGTGACAAATGACAAAATCACAAAAATAAAATGGACTCCATTTTACAAATGATGCACCGGTTTTGGGGTAGATAGGGTAGTGTTTAGGTGTTGATTATTGTTCTAATTAAGAATTAAAACATAATCATAACCTACCTAAGACTAGCACTAAGTCTATTGCCTTGTTAAGAACAAAAAGGAAAAGGTACTCACCCTTCCCTATGCTAGTGTAGCCGGCTATGCTCATCAATTAGGAGAAGTTTTCTCCTTATTTTTCATTCATTCATCTCATAAGAAAAGTGATGCTTATCTCTTTATAATCTCTACTCTCACACTAGAAAACTTAGAGAAGTTTTCCACAAAACTTGAGTTCATATTTCTCTAATAATATACTAGTGTAGTAATATGAGTTATTAGATGATATTTTAAGGGCTACTACAATATCATACTAGTGTAGTATTTTGTAGTGTAAAAGGGGTTAGTCTTGGGTGCAACTTAGAGGAGTGTTCTTATACTAAGAACTTGGAGTTCATCCTTATATTTTGAGCTCAAGAACAAAGTAGGAAGGAGTCCTATTTTGTGCCCAAAATCCGTTTAAATCTATGTAAGGAACTACTTATTCTTCCTTATTTGTTTTTATGTTATGCATGCATAAGATCTATTTAGTTTAAGAGTAAACTAAATGTATAACGATATTAGAAATGTCTAATATCGAGTTTAAGAAACTTACACATTGAATGCTCAAGTCCGCACATTTTGTGCCAATGTAGGATACTGGAGTAAAGTAAAGCTAGAGAATGCCTATCTTCGTCATATGCTCAAGTTGCATGGAATTCCGAAAAATATTGTTTCGAATCAATAT
>JAIUZE010000628.1:0-82765 GCA_022085475.1 Heliosperma pusillum
GTCAATCATAGACGCCGAGTACCCCAAATTCGGTCAACCTTCACGAAAGAGGCGGAAAAGAGCACAAGCATCATAACAAGCGGTACGCTACATGCAATGAAACCACCTCGCAAGTATACAACATTTGACGGCCAGGTCGATCAACGCAAAGCGTTCGCCTCCCAACAACGTCGTCATATGCCCACTAACACATGCAATTAAGCAGTAAGGATACACTCCTCGTTCCGACATTCCAGCCTTACGAACGAAGAGGTAGCCAAGGGAATGAAAGTACAAAGCACATAGAAAATTAGTGCTCAAACCGTAACATGTGTAAAACCGACTCAAAGTGGGACATACAAAAAACCGTCACAACACATGCGATACAAGTGAATGGAATATCATATATTCGAAACATTAATATTTAAAGTCATTACGTAAATTTATACGATAAATGAACCATCGGAAATATTATAAATGAAAACATAAGAAAGAATTGCATAAGGTTTGGCAGTGTGTGCCAGCCGGTCAAGGGGACCGGCTGCCGGCTACCCGGCTGGCACCAATATAACATTTGAAAACAAATCAAAATACAGCGTGTCCTAGCCGGTCAAAGGGACCGGCTACTGGCTACCCGGCTGGGACCAAAGTCATACGAGAAAATGAAGTCAAATGTGGTGTATGTCTCAGCCGGCCGGCTGACCGGCTGCCGGTCGGCCGGCTGAGACCAATTATATACCAAAACCTTTACGTAACACAATTAAACATCAGCCACTCCGCAGCCGGACAGCTGACCGGCTGCCGGTTGGCCGGCTGGGGTCAATATCACACGAAATTCACAATTTCACTAAGGTTCAACATTCAACAATCATCATCTAACATCACAAATCATCAATTCTCATTATCAATTACCAACTAACAACAACTATCATCAACACACAATTCCTAAGATTACTAATCATATTCTAAATACGATCACTAACATAGAAAACACATAAAACACGTAAATGATATCGAGTAACCCTTCACCGTTACCTTTTCGCGTCTTCACTCTTCGTCGACGTCCTCTTCTATCAAGTAGTAGTCCTTGTCGAGGTCTTGGAGGTCACCACCTACAATTAGATAATAAAAGATGAATATAATTCACCTTTGAGAAAGACGGATAAATTGAAAAGCGAGAAACACGGTAATTTTATTACCAATACGGATAGAGGACGATGAGAGGGAAAGAATAAGACGAACTTTAATGAATTTGAGCGAGAAACGAAGGAGTAGCGATGATTTTAAGATCGATTAATTATGGAGGTTAGGGTTTTGGAGTTTACTTGGTGAGGAAGAAGAAGATTGAATGTGAGGGTGAGTTAGGGTTAATGGAGTATATGAAGGAGTGAGTGGAAAACATATGGGAAAAGCCCAAAAACGTCTTAAGACGTAACTTACTCGGAATCTCGCGTAAAGTCCAAATACGAACTCGGAAATTCTAAACTAGACACGGGAAATTTAATTCTAAACTAAAACTAAATTTCGCTGAAAAGTATCCGTAAAATATTTTTACTATCAAAATAGGGTACATTTGCGGGTGTTACAATCACCCCACCTTTTAAAAAGTTTCGCGCTCGAAACTTGAGCGAAAGATAGATACCTTAATCGAATAAGCTTGGATATTTAATACGCATAGAAGCTTCCGTTTCCCACGTCTCTTCTTCAACATTAGCACATCTCCACAAGATTTTCACTAAAGGAACTACTTTACTTCTCAACTTCTTATCCTTGCGATCTAGAATGCGGATCAGCTTCTCTTCAAAGGATATATTCGGTTCTAGCTCGGGCATTTCCGCTTGAAAAACATGGCTTGGATCACTAACGTACTTTCTCAATTGAGAAACATGGAATACATCATGAACCTTAGCCAAATTCGGGGGCACGTCCAACTTGTAAGCAACGGCACCAATCCTTTTCAAAATATCAAAGGGTCCAATGTATTTCGGGCTCAATTTACCCTTAACACCAACACCCTTCATCGGAGATACTTTCAAGAATACTTTATCACCAACCTCAAATTCTAACGGTCTTCTTCGGATATCGGCATAAGACTTTTGACGGTCTTGAGCGGCTTTCATTCTATCACGAATGACCTTCACATGATCAATGGTTTTAACAAGAACATCGGGACCTAAGTCACGAACATCACTCAATTGATTCCAACATACAGGACTTCGACATTTTCTTCCATAAAGAGCTTCATAAGGAGCCATCTTGATCGAGGCATGATAACTATTGTTGTAAGAAAACTCCACTAACGGTAGACTCTTTTCCCAACTAGATTGGAAGTCGAGTGCACAAGCTCTAAGCAAGTCTTCTAAAGTCTGAATAGTCCTCTCGGTCTGACCATCGGTAGCGGCATGAAATGCGGTGCTCATCAACAATTTACTACCCATGGCTTCTTGTAAAGCCTTCCAAAATCTCGAACAAAACCTCGGATCTCAGTCGGATATAATCTCCTTGGGAACACCATGGTATCTAACAATCTCATCAACATAGGCTTTCGCTAAACGATCTAAACTCCAAGTCTCTTTGATCGGAATGAATCTAGCACACTTGGTCAAACGATCAACAACAACCCAAACGACATCTTTACTTCCAACGGTCCTTGGCAAAGCCATGACAAAATCCATAGAAATAGATTCCCACTTCCATAGTGGAATATCCAAAGGTTGTAGCAATACACCGGGCCTCTTGTGTTCAATCTTCACTTGTTGGCAAGTAAGACATCTTCCAACATAAGACACAACATCGCCCTTCAAATTCGGCCACCAAAATTGTAGCTTCAAATCTTTATACATCTTATCACCTCCGGGGTGAATAGAATAAGGGGAAAGGCGAGCTTCATCAAGAACTCGCTTTCTCAAGTCAAGAGCATTAGGAACAAACAAACGGCCATGGAATCGAAGGACACCTTTATCATCAAACTTGAAGTCTTTAGCTTTTCCTTCAAGAAGTTTGGCTTGAATAGACTTGTAGGTAGGATCATCAACTTGGCTTTCGCGGATCTCACTGAGGAAAACAGGTTCGGCAGTCATAGCACCAACATAATCAAATCCACGCTCCACGAATTCCAACTTCAACTTTCAAAACTCGGCACAAAGATCATCGGGTAATACCCGCATAGCATTCAAGGAATGAGAAGATTTCCTAGTAAGAGCATCGACAACAACATTTGCCTTCCCTTCATGGTATAACAACTCGAAATCATAATCATTCACCAATTCCAACCATCTTCTTTGTCTCATATTCAACTCTTTTTGAGTAAATATGTACTTCAAACTTTTGTGATCGGTGAATATACGACAATGAACACCAAAAAGGTAGTGTCTCCACACTTTCAAAGCATGAACAACAACGACCAATTTCAAATCATGAGTAGGATAGTTCACTTCGTGAACTCTCAACTGTCTCGAAGCATAAGCCACCACTTTGCTACTTTGCATAAGTACGCAACCCAAACCCATCTTGGAAGCATCACAATAGACATCAAAGTCTACTCCATCTTCAGGTAAAGTCAACACCGGAGCGGTAGTCAACCTTTTCTTTAACTCTTGAAAAGCGGCTTCACAAGCTTCATTCCATAGGAACTTGGTTTCCTTCTTCAACAATTGGGTCATTGGTCTAGCAAGCTTGGAGAAATCCTTGACAAATCTACGGTAATAACCAGCTAAACCAAGAAAACTTCGGACTTCTCTAACATCGGTCGGACTCTTCCAATCAACAACGGCCTCAATTTTAGAAGGGTCTACCATCACACCTTCTTTAGAAATTACATGCCCAAGAAAGGACACCTTAGGTAACCAAAATTCACACTTGGAGAATTTGGCAAACCACTTCTGAAGACGAAGAACACCCAAAATAGTCCTTAGATGAATAGCATGCTCTTCTTCAGTCTTGGAGAATATAAGGATGTCGTCAATAAACACCACCACACACTTATCAAGGTACTCACTATAAGTGCGGTTCATTTGGTCCATAAAAATTGCGAGAGCATTTGTCAATCCAAATGGCATCACCTTGAACTCAAAGTGACCATACCTTGTACTAAAAGCGGTCTTCGGAATATCGGCATCACGAACGGGAATTTGGTGATAACCGGATCTCAAATCGATCTTGGAAAAAGTAGAAGCACCCTTTAGTTGATCAAACAAATCTTCAATCCTCGGCAAAGGATACATATTCTTGATTGTAATCCGGTTCAACTCACGGTAATCAATACAAAGCCTCATATAACCATCTTTCTTCTTCACAAAAAGAACGGGAGCACCCCAAGGCGAGGCACTTGGTCGAATGAAACCCTTCTCAATCATATCATCAAGCTGCTTTCTTAACTCTTTCAATTCGGTTGGAGCCATACGGTAAGGAGCTTTGGCTATTGGTTCGGAACCAGGTACAAGATCAATAGAAAACTCAACATCACGCTCGGGGGGAATCCCGGACAAGTCTTCAGGGAATACATCAACGAATTCACGAACTATAGGCACATCTTCAATATTTGGTAAGGAGGTAGTTGTAGAAGTCACAATACACAAGTATGCTTGGTGACCCTTTCTTACCATACTCACCAATTTCATTGCGGAAATCAAAGACACACGCTTTCGGGGATGAGATCCCTTATAGGTTATTCTAACTCCTAAAAGACTCTTTAAATAGATCTTTTGATCTCGACACTCGAACCTAGCATGATACAATGCTAACCAATCAATACCTAGAATTACATCGAACTCTCATAGAGGAAACTTAAGGAGATTTGCGGGAAAGATACCACCCGAAATAGATATTGGGACATTAGGATAAAGAGTAGAACAAGAGATAATATCTCCGGATGGTAAGGATATGGGAGTATCCTCACTAGAAGTAGGCTAGATTTTTTATTTATTAGCATAAGTCGAAGACACAAAGGACATAGAAGCACCGGTATCAAAAAGAATAAGACACGGTTGCTCTAAGATTGAGAACATACCCGTAATTATCTCCGGATGAGCATCGACTTCGGCTCGGCTCATAACGAAGATAGAACCCTTAGGTTTGGCAGTTGGAGGGGGCAACTTACGATCGGGGCAATCCTCATAACGGTGACCACTCTTTTGGCAAAAGAAGCAAATATAAGGTCGGTTGGAACAAGTCACACCGGGGTGGTGTGGTTGTCTACAACGGTTACATAAGCGACCTTGAGCTTGAGGAGGAGCATAAGGCCTATGAGCCACGTTAGAAGTAGCTCTGGGAATGAAAGGAGCGGGAGCTCTTGTACTAGCATTTGGAGGAGGATTGAATCTCCTCTTGTTGGCATAAGAGTTGGAGGACGAAGGAGTAAACGGTCTCTTCCCATAGACATTTGGCCTAGGAGTGAAATAAGGAGAGGGATTCTTCATCATAGCTTCATCCCTAATGGCCTTCATGGAGTTCTCGGCCCATAAAGAATCATTATATAAATCCCCAAAGGAAGTAGTATTCCTCCTCACTTTACTTTGAAGTAAAGCACTAAGCTTGTTGCGGTAGTAGAAAGCTCGATCCTCGTCATCTTTGATAAGCCTCGGAGCAAAATGAGCAAGCTTGTTGAACTCCGTGGTGAAGTCTTGTGCCGACAAGTTACCTTTCTTGAAGTCAATAAATTCCTTGAGCCTTTGTTGCTTTAGCTCCTTGGGATAAAATTGACCTTCAACTAGAGCTTTGAAACAAGCCCAATTGAAATCGTTTTCAAGAGTAGCGGTGGCACTAGTAATCGCCCACCAGTTATCTGCTTCCCTTACAAGGAAATGCTTGGCAATCCTCACCTTGTCCTCTTAAAGGACTTGGTATAAATTAAATTGCTTCTCCATTTCTCGGAACCATTCCGATAGCTCGGTAGGGTCCGGCTCTCCACCGTAAGGTATAATCATACTTCTGGCTATTTGGCTTGCCACCCAAGCGTAGCCTCCTTGGTGGTTATCTTCTCTACGAGGGGGAACTTGGTTGGCTAGAGCAATAGCCGGATCTTGTTGATTCTTCAACACTTGCATAAGAGCTTCGAGCATAACATTCTCTACTACTCGAGGTCTAACCATCTTCATAAGAAACAAAAACAAAACGAGTTAATCCTAACACTTAGCATAAACAAATAGACTACCAAGTAAAATCCTTAACTTCTACCCATCTCTCATTTATTATTTCAAGGTCAAGTAGTTTAAGTTTAGGGTTCACGTGTGTGTGTCGGGAGCGTTTAAAGCTCTGATACTAACTGTGACAACCCTCGCGAATGCGGAAATAAAACATACAAGCATGTGATTAATATAGCGGAAAATACGGTGTTTTTAAAACTTTTCACATGCAAATAGAAAGGTACGAGGAATGTCAATAATTACAAACCAAAATATAAAATACTACAAGAGACGTAGTCTCTCAAAATGCTATTCAACATCAAAGTTATTAGCATCTAGCTAAACAACGTCTAGAGGTGACTCATCCAGGCCAACGCCCGCTAGCTCACACCCGAACCGAAAATATCACAAGCAAAAAGCCATCCAAGCAAGCAACCTGTTCATCCATGAAAAACATGAACGCCACAATCAGTGGGGAGTAACTCCGGGTTCTCCCAGCCATATAACAATAAACGTACATAAACGGAAATACAAAAGTAGAAGCATGCATACATAGATATACATGTGATATACGAGAAGGATAAATAGGCAATTCAATATATAAGAATATCGATACATGAACTACAAAGTCGTAACCATCATATTATAGAAAGACACGGGGATGACACTCTTAGGCAACCATACACTCACTAGGGCTTGCATCTCACCGTTAGCGGCATAAGTTTGATAAGATTGAGACTCGACAAACAAACCATGCCAAGTCATCCAAAGATCATGAATAATCAATCATATAATCATCCAACCAAACGTACAATACGTTGACGATATCTCTCACGGTAAACGACACGCACTAGCACCGTGTACATGCAAGTATGATTAAAAGGCATCCACGGGATAAAACATTGCCCTGAATGCATACACGATTCAATACATTTCGTATATGTAGACTAATTTCCTCCTGGTAGGACGACGATAAAATATCCGGTCCTAGTCTAAACCTGGCCAGACTCTCGGAATAAACCATTTTCCGATTCGACAAGCGATGACATTTCGCATCCAAGACTCGGTCAATCATAGACGTCGAGTACCCCAAATTCGGTCAACCTTCAGGAAAGAGGCGGAAAAGAGCACAAGTCTCATAACAAGCGGTACGCTATATGCAATGACACCACCTCGCAAGTATACAACATTTGACGGCCGAGTCGATCAACGTAAAGCGTTCGCCTCCCAACAACGTTGTCATATGCCCACTAACACATGCAATTAAGGAGTAAGGATACATTCCCCGTTCCGACATTCCAGCCTTACGAACGAAGGGGTAGCCAAGCGAATGAGAGTACAAAGCACATAAAAAATTAGTGCTCAAACCGTAGCATGTGTAAAACCGACTCAAAGTGGGACATATCGAAAACCGTCACAAAACATGCGATACAAGCGAATGGAATATCATAAATTCGAAACATTAATATTTAAAGTCATTACGTAAATTTATACGATAAATGAACCATCGGAAATATTATAAATGAAAACATAAGAAAGAATTGCATAAGGTTTGGCAGTGTGTGCCAGCCGGTCAAGGGGACCGGCTGCCGGCTACCCGGCTGGCACCAATATTGAAAGTCCTTGACCTCTAATTAGACTTCTCTAATTAGTTCATTAAATTTCATTAACTTAATGATTTAGGATCTAGTTATCATGCATGCAAATATAAAAGCATAATAGAAAAGATATGACGAAAACATCCTTACATTGGGATTTTTCGGTTCAATATGGGCACAATAAGAACTCCTTCTTATTGTTCTTGAGCATGAAATTGATAGATGATCCTCCATAAAACAACCTCCAAAGTAGAAGGTCTCCTTCTAGTTGCACCCAAGATTAAACCCAAATAATCTTACCTTATTATTAACTAGATAATAAGTAAGATAAAAACTACTAATATTATTGTATTACTACACTAGTAATATGTAGAGAATATTAGTATATATGAGAGTTTAGAGAGAAGTTGAGCTTAGAAAGAGAAGTGAGAAGAAGTATAATGAATTGAAGTGTTGTAAAAATTGAACAACAATTGTTCAAATATGAAGGCCTTATGGCCGGTCAACTATGAGCCATATATTGCTTTTATTTTGCTTCTTTTACTCACATGCAAAAGACTTTGAGTGTTGGTAGTAATTGTATGATGATTGTGTCATAACAATTCATTATTATGTGATGGAGTGTGGTAGTAGTAGAGAATAAACATGATTGTTTTTTCTACTAACTAATTCGGTCCACATGGTCTTACATGGACCATTTTGATTTTTGATATTTGTCCCACAAATACTTATTAATCATATGCTTAATTATCTTGCATAATTAAGTGTTAATTTGATCATATAACAATTATATGACTCGAATTAATAAACAAGATGTACTTAACTTTGAAGTGATATTTTACCATTATACCAATATATAATGGGTCCCACAATGCCCAGTTAATTTATTTTACAACTCCTTGTAAATATAATTAACTAATTACCTATACCTCAAAATATATCCATAACCTCAACTAATTTAATGAATTAACGATTAATCATTAAATTAAATCTTATTTAATCGTATTAAAATAAGACGTAAAATTTATTCAGTCAGTTATCGTATAATTGACTAATAAACTTAAGTGGAATGAGTTCCTACCGCAATTTCCAATAATACTCTCCGTACCTAACGTACTATCAAATATATGTATGCTCTCTTAAACTGTATCGCATACAAATAATTAGTATTCTATTTGGGTCTAATCCTATAGGTGTGACCTAAAGGTATTAGTTGATTACCGCCGTCCATACGACAATAACGTCAAACTCTAGTCAGCCAAGCGTTACCGATTTACGTTAATCAACTGACGTGGAGTATCAAAATATACTAATCATGCCACGTATATTCCAAATGAGATTTATTATATAAATGCACTATTGTGGAGGACACTTACTCCAACAAATATAACATTTGAAAACAAATCAAAATACAGCGTGTCCCAGCCGGTCAAAGGGACCGGCTGCCGGCTACCCGGCTGGGACCAAAGTCATACGAGAAAATGAAGTCAAATGTGGTGTATGTCTCAGCCGGTCGGCCGACTGAGACCAATTATATACCAAAACCTTTACGTAACACAATTAAACATCAGCCACTCCCCAGCCGGTCAGCTGACCGGCTGCCGGTCGACCGGCTGGGGTCAATATCACACGAAATTCACAATTTCACTAAGGTTCAACATTCAACAATCATCATCTAACATCACAAATCATCAATTCTCATTATCAATTACCAACTAACAACAACTATCATCAACACACAATTTCTAAGATTACGAATCATATTCTAAATACGATCACTAACATAGAAAATACATAAAACACGTAAACGATATTGAGTAACCCTTCACCGTTACCTTTTCGCGTCTTCATTCTTCGTCGAGGTCCTCTTCTATCAAGTAGTAGTCCTTGTCGAGGTCTTGGAGGTCACCACCTACAATTAGATAATAAAAGATGAATATAATTCACCTTTGAGAAAGACGGATAAATTGAAAAGTGAGAAAGACAGTAATTTTATTACCAATACGGATAGAGGACGATGAGAGGGAAAGAATAAGACGAACTTTAGTGAATTTGAGCGAGAAACGAAGGAGTAACGGTGATTTTAAGATCGATTAATTATGGAGGTTAGGGTTTTGGAGTTTACTTGGTGAGGAAGAAGAAGATTGAATGTGAGGGTGAGTTAGGGTTAAGGGAGTATATGAAGGAGTGAATGGAAAACATATGGGAAAAGCCCAAAAACGTCTTAAGACGTAACTTACTCGGAATCTCGCGTAAAGTTCAAATACGAACTTGGAAATTCTAAACTAGACACGGGAAATTTAATTCTAAACTAAAACTAAATTTCGCTGAAAAGTATCCGTAAAATATTTTACTATAAAAATAGGGTACATTTGCGGGTGTTACAAAAACAATGAACATGGCAGGTCCTCCACAATTTTTGTTTTCAATCCGGTCAATAAGAATCCTCTATTAGGTATTCCTTTTATAACTAGAGGATGTGATAGAGATTAAAAGAGGATTATGAGATCAATTTTCTTAGAGTGAGGACCACTAATAGGAGATGAATATTTAGGGGGGAATTTGAGTGAGAAAAATTATAGTTTTGTTAATCTTTTAATATATATGGGATTATAAAAACTACGAAAATGTTACTTCGTTAGTTATAAGTGCCATAAATACTGTACTACACAAGAGTTTTTAAAGTTGTTCGACTTACTCTCTAAAGGTAATCGCCCACGATCTCCTTTATTAATAATTTCTGTTATAATTTTACCCGATTTCAAAAATGAATTACCCACGATCAACCTCGATTGTGAGAATGGAGTACCATCACGCACACCAAAACCCTCTCTGACAAAATAAAAAAAAAAGTAAACGTCTTTGTCATCTAGTAAAGTTACCACGTTTTAATAGGCGGAGAATAATGTATACTTCACAGGCGAGAGAAATTAACACATTTGAATAGGTGGAGATCAGTATATACAATATTACTTCAGAGGCGAGAGAACTAAAAAACTTTGAACATTGTGAGCAACTGTTCTAATGCCACTTGAATCGGTGGAGAAAAATGTATACTTTAGAGGCCAGAGAACTAAACAACTGTGAAAATCGCCAGCGACTGTTCTAACGACACTTTCAGTATGTTCGCAAAAAAATTTTAAAGGTCAAAGTTCAAAAACAATTTTTTTTTGCGAAAACTTTAAGTTTATAGGATGATTGTTTCCGAAATAATGACTTGGTTATATACGAGAGATGTCACATCCAAATCCCCTAAAATTAAGAAAGAAGATAATGATTTTTTAAGATCATTCTAAAACAATATTTAGACATTGAGTTGATTTCCCTTGAAACAGAATATTTTTGGTCCGAACCAATAAGACGGGGTTTTGACTTAGGACTTAGCAAAAAAATCTGATATGAGTTTTTTATCCGAATCCGATCCACTTTTCAAATTAAGAAATCCGAATATCTGGATTCCATTTAAATTGAATATCTTATACGGTTTTTTTCCGATTAAACAGGATCTGATATGGATTGAGAAATTTTTAAAACCGGATATCCGAATTCGATTCGAAGTTTGAAAACCTTTAGCTAAAATAAAAATTAAGAAACGAAAGTTAAATACTACTCTTTTCTGTTGTTTTATAATCTTTATTTAATGTATTTATATGATGTGTTTATTTGATATATTTTTAGTCGAGATAATTGTAACACCCCAATCTACCAAAGAGCCTTACAAGACCTCCTTAGTACATCGGGATGCTACCATCTCGGTTGCCCGAGGTAGTACATATCAAATAGACAATCGAGCAACAATACCTTATTAAGTAATAGTTTAAATATTGGTTACAATATCTCAAATTAAACTGTAACTGTCTTAAACAAGATATCAAACCAACAGAAATATAATGTGACAGTCAAAGTAATCTAAACAATGCGGAAGCTAAGACTCGTCTGCAGCGACCCCATCAAATTCCCAAGCGAGCTCAAACAAAATACCTGCTAGACACCCGCTCACCATTCCCCAATGGATCACAGCAGTTTTAGAAAACATTAACACGGTCAGTAACAATATATACCGACCAATGTACAAGACAAGCAATAGAGAAAGAGAAATCGGTGGGCCACCGCAGGGGTTACCTCAGCAGCACCAGGTTACCATCCATGACCTGCAAAACCACCAATTGACCCTAGACCGCAACCATAGGCGTCGAAATCCCCTCTCACCGCAGCGAGAGTACCTGGAACATTAATGTGCACATCCCCCTCGCAGCGGGAGAGCTACGAGAGGCGAACTCGGGGTGTGGTCCATCTCCCGGCGGATCACCAAAATAGTAACCAAGTAACCACTCCAAACTCCAAACCCAAACTCCATCATCATCACAATAGTAACCATCATCATGAAAAAGTAACAACATCACAGCAACACATCTCATCACAATGATTAAAATATAAGGTACTGAGTAGGGAAACCCTACCTTTAGCAATAATCCGATCACAAGTATTCACATGTTCATCCTTCACAAATCGATCACCTACATAAAATAATTGTGTATAACTACCACATGTTCAATCAAATACACATGATTATAAACTAGACTCATCATGACCTATATTGTAATCTCATCTTAAGAACCAAAGTCGACTTTCTCCTACTTTTCAACATAGCACACCCTGAACATAAAATGCATAAGTAATTCCAGAAAAATCCAATTGATGCAAGACCAACTATTATAGAACCCTAAGAATCTTATCTACAACCTCTATGCGAAGATCTGTAACCAAATTACCACCCTATTCGACTCAAAAGACAGATTTATCACAAACTGACAAAACTCGTCGCATAAAATGTAACGATTCATAAAATAGTTTTAAAGCATTATTTTTGAGAAATTCCAAAGCCTATCATAATCTAAACTCTTCAAGGATAATGTGTGAAAAATACACAGATTAGATTTAACATATAAATTATGTTTTAGAAGCTTTTCAAATGAGATAAGCAGATTCACGTTATTCTGGATAGATGTTTATAAATAATTTACACACAATAAACTACAAAGAATATGGCTACGAAATTTGACAGACAGAAACTAAACTTGGAATAAATGTTAGTCCTTTTTTAAACTTTTCGCAGAAATTGTATTTACAACAGCAAAAGCAATTGAACAAAACGAGCCAACGAATTTGTAAACTGCTGTAATAATCAAATCATTCTAACCCTAATCAATATTGATGATGCACGACCCCAACTCACAATCCAAGACTTTAAAAGATGATTAATGATAAAAGGATATAAATAACTTACAATAAAAAGAATAAGATCGATTGAAAGGATGAAAGTCCTAATTTTACTGGAAGTATAAACCTTCATTCTGGAGGAAAGGATGAGAGGAAGCATAGAAAATTTTTAGAGTTTATAAACTAATTAGGAAAAGGTTCGCATACTATATATAATAACCATCTTTCTAATAACAACTAATTGAACCGACATAAACCCGGAACTGTCCACTCGGTCAAGTGCCACCTACTCGACCGAGTACCACATTAAAAATACGGAGTATTACAGTCTTCCCTCCTTAAAACGAACTTAGTCCTCAAAGTTCACACCCAACACACTGCCCAAACGCAACATGATCCTCTACTAAAAACTCACCACATAATCCAGTATCAAACTCAGAATAAAGCCAACACGAAGTCTTCATCAAACACAAGTAAGACCAATAATAAGGCAAAAATCTTACACAAAACTAATACGGATTATTCCATTCTTCCCTCCTTAAAAATGAACTTCGTCCTCGAAATTCACACCCTCATTAAAACCAAAAGGAATTAAGCATTGAAGCTAACACTAGCATTATCATATACTAAAGGTACCCTAAAAAACCGTCACAATACGAGACAACATCCTAATCCAAAATTCCAACAATACATGCATCAGCTCTTACCGCATAAAAATCCCTGCACAAGACATTCGAACTAACACTTACCAACACTCTTCCTTTAATAATACCACAACACTCACAACACTCACAACACACATCTCCTTTCACCTCATAACCTTCCATTACATTAACACACGTACATCACTAAAATTAACTAATTACTACCATACTGAATATTAAATAAATCCAAACTTGTTGCCGTTACCTCTGCTATTAACATGCGACGATACAATTCTAGCTCCTTTAAAATGAACTTCGTCGCCGAAGTTAGATCATACTCAAACCATTAACATTATTATTATTTTCCATGCTTACCACCATACCAAAAAGTCTTATTCCTTCTAATTATCCCACAAAATAAAGTCAACTGTTATGCGACAACTGACTCTTATCAAAATGGTACTACATACTCTTAACCAATTCATCATCAAACTCTTGTCTACTTCCTTTATTTTCACCATCGCGTCTTACTGAAAATTGCTTAATACTCTAACACCACTCTGCCAAATTTACCACAATCCCAAACTACATTCGTTTCTCACATCACCTAGAATCCACTCGGAATACTCAACACGAAACATAAGATCAATCATTACCACGATTACTCATAACATCCTTCTGGACTATCGCCCTATCTCGACCACATAACACTCAACCTAAAATCCTTGTCCACCCAAAATCTTAAATTTCATCCTCATTGTCAACGAATCCATCCACTCAAACATGATACACTATAATACCATATCCCCATAAAATCCTCAAAAAAACAATGAACTATTTACAACCTCAAGCACACCATAATCAAATCTCACGACTTCCTCATACCCTTTTGAGACTTGCTAGCTCTCATTCTTTCTTTAGTCATACATCCTCATGAAAGATTCCACTAACGACTAATAACTCTATCTGAATATTCATTCATAATTTCTCATTTAAATCTCTTGTCTCCATTGTACATCAACCCAACACTTCAGACCGCCAAATCCTATAATAACTATATTCTAACAATACACCACCAAATACCAATACAGCTCACACAAGCCACTACCTAGAGTACTTTCAAAGTCATAAATGATTACACCAACCTTTCCACAACCTTTTCTTCGATTACTAACCACCTTCCCTTCTTATTTCTTAACGAACTATCCCCTTTGCATCTCTAATATTTACCCCAAAATATGATCCTTCATTTATTCCTCTTCCACTTGTCTCTTTCCAACTCATAATTCTCATACAGTTTATTTCATGAATTCATAAATATCATTCAATTTACGCTATTATATTGCTTCAATTACTCCGTATTACAATAATTCCTGATCTCCTATGAGACTCCTCTCCAAACTCGCCATCCTCTACACTCTCTCTTTTTAATTTTATAATTTATTTTCCCAAAACATTAATTGATTTCCAATTGAGATAATATCATTTTCTTGATGGATCATTTTTTTTAGTTGTGAAAGTAAAATGCTAAAGTAGGAACACTCAAAACCATCCTCAAAATTTAGAAGCGTTACTTTTTTTTTGTCGTTTAAAATTGGATCAAATCCGGATTTTGAAAACAGGATATCCGTATATTCGGATACCGAAATATTGGACACCCGGTTCATTCGGATCGAATCTGGATAGAAAAATTCAAGAATTCTAAAACCAGATATCCGATCCGGATTCTGAATCCGGATCGGATATCCGGTTTTACTCAGCCCTATGTTTTGTACCCAGCTTACAGCTAAATGTAACCATGTTTGAAAAACAAGTTACCATTAGTTGTAACAAACTAACAATAGCTTAACCATAGTGGTTACATTTGACTATACACTGGGCACAAAACCCCGTCTTAAGGTTCACACCAAAATAAGTCCGCCTGAAACAAGAATTAGTGGTAAACATTGAAGGAACTTTGACTTATACTTTTAAGCTTAAATAACATGAAGAAGTAGGCTTTGTTTGAAAAGACATTTTAGGTACTTGTTTTGATTAAAGTAGCTTTTTTGACAAAAAAATTCAGGTAGCTGATTTATTTACAAGTGTTTGGCATATAAAATTGCCCAAATAAATTACCTGAAACGAAATGCTACATAGGGGAGCACTTGAAATTTCAGATACTTGATCTTCTATCATATTACTTCCCCCCCCCCCCCCCTCCCCCGCCCCCGCCCCCTTCAATTTATATTATACTAAATAATTATCATACCTGACCCTTTTAATAATGTAATTTCACAAAAATATCAGCTACTTTTTCAGCTAGTTTGCCAAACATTGTTTATAAAATCAGTTACCTTATTAGCTCTTAACTTCTAACTACGTTTTCAGGTTTCAGTTAGCTTTTCAGGTTTCAGTTAACTTTTTCACTAGTTTTACCAAATAGAGCCTCTTAGTTTATATTTATTCCACAAATTTCTCAATAAAATAAGAAAGATAATTAGCTAGAATATTCATCCAAAATTAATATTTTCCAAAAAAAACATATCAATTAGAAAACTACTTCAAACAAATAAAAAAAAGTGTAGAAAATTAATTCAAGCGCGTCCAAAAAACTAATCATAACTGGATAACCTAGAGGATTGCTCAGATTGGATATAATAGCGTTGCTCAAGTTCCCACCTTTACACTATACTCTAAAACGCTACACATATTCTTTCAGCCTCCTTCATGGGCGCTTTAGGTCCTCGTTAACCTGTCAACAAACATTATATCTAACCAAAAGCATATTAGTTAAGTAGGGAGAAAAAGAACTAAGAAATTGACACCATCAATCAAAGTATTAAATAATAGTTCAACAAATTCTCCCTTTGATGATGACTAGTCCTTTATGACTCACTGTCACCCTCAAATGATATAATCCCTTAGTCCCAGTCAATTGTTATTTATTTCCTCTTTGGGGCGTATCATTCATTTGTTATTTATTTTTACTTTTACTAAGTATTGCACAAGTGGACAAATGGATTTGTGAAGTGAACATGTGGATATGTGAGATATCTCCTTAGTTTATCATTATTTTCTCTTACTTATCTCAATTTCTTGGTATTTATACCGAAATGAATAGATAACAAATGAATGGGATGGAGAGAGTATTATAGGTAGACCTTAACAGAAGTAAGCATTGGTATGTCATGTTGAAACATGGTTCCTCGACATTTTGAGTGACACTGTTTTGTTTAATAACACAAACGAAACAATGGTTCCAACTCATGGATTTTTGAATAAGTCCATAGATGGATCTCTTAAGCTTGCACACCTTCTTAAGCCTAGATGGATCCACAAAACCTTCAGGTTGTGTCATGAACACTTTCTCTTCCAGAATCGCATTCAAGAAGGCAATTTTGACATCCATTTGCCAAATCTCATAATCATGAAACGTGGTAACCGCTAAGATAATCCTAATGGAACGAAGCATAACAATTGATGCAAAGGTCTCGTCATAGTGAAGAACATGAACTTGAGTGAAACCTTTTGCGACTAATCTAGATTTGCAAACATCTTTATGTTTATCCATGCCGATTTTGATCTTATAGATCAGTTTAAACTGAATAGGTCTAATGTAACACCCGCAAATGTACCCTATTTATATCATAAAAATATTATACGGATACTAGTTAGCATAATTTTAGATTTAGTCTAGAACTTAGCTTCCCGTGTCTAATTTAGCAAATCCGAGTTCGTATTCGGACTTTACTCGAAATTCCGTGTGAGTTACGCCTTAAGCCGCTTTTGGGCCTTTTCCCCCATATTTCTCCACTCACCTTTATAACCCCATTTTCCCTCATCTTTTCCACTCACCTTCTTCGTCACCAAGTAACCAAAATCCTAACCACCATTTTCAATCAAACTCAAGCTCCTCACTACTCCTTCATTACTCACTCAAATCCTCTAATTTTCATCATAATTTTCCACTCTTATCGTCCTCTACCTTTAGTGGTAATAAAATTACCGTCTTTCTCATTTTCAATTTATCCGTCTTTCTCAAAGGTGAATTATATTCATCTTTTGTTGTCAATTTGTAGGTGGAGACCTTCAAGACCCCGACAAAGATTACTACCTCGGGGAGGAAGAGTTGGAAAAAGATTGAAGACGCGTAAAGGTAACGGTGAAGGGTTACTCGATATCAATCCGTGTTTAAATGCTTAATTGATGTTACCCAACGTTAAGTAACGATTACTAT
Organism: Heliosperma pusillum; assembly: GCA_022085475.1. Taxonomy (NCBI): domain Eukaryota; kingdom Viridiplantae; phylum Streptophyta; class Magnoliopsida; order Caryophyllales; family Caryophyllaceae; genus Heliosperma; species Heliosperma pusillum. The sequence goes on from JAIUZE010000628.1 coordinate 17,783, forward strand.
GCATTTATTATATAGTTTGATGTTAGTAAATGTATTGGAATCGAATGTTTAGCTATAGGATTTGTGTTGTTAATAATTAATGATAGTTGTTGATAGTTGTTGATGATTATTGATGATTATTGGTGAAGAGTGTTGGTTCTCGGGTGAATGTAGTCCCAGCCGGTCGGCCGGCTGGGAACGCGGCAGAAATGAATTTGGTATTTCGTGTCATTTTTGGTGTTATGTAATCCCCAGCCGGCCGACCAGCCGACCGGCTGGGACATCCCCTTCTGTTTTCTTCTTTTCTCATTTGACAGGTGTTCCCAGCCGGGTAGCCCGCGGCCGGTCCCCTTGACCGGCTGGGACATCGCTGTATTTTTAATGTTGTTTAAGGTTACTGTATTGCCAGCCGGGTAGCCGGCGGCCGGTCCCTCTGATCGGCTGGCACCCGCTGTGTTTCTTCTTCCTTTATTTCCTTATGCTCTTACTTATAATAGCTTGTACAGTTCGTTTATCTTATAAACTTACGTAATAACATTAAATATTCATGTTTAGTATGTACGATATCTCACATGCGTATATCACATGTTTTTTGACGGTTTATGATATGCCCCCTCTTGAGTCGGTTTTACCTATGATTTGATTTGAGCACTAATCGTTGAGTGTTATGAACTCTCATTTCCCGGTCATACTTTATAACCGTTAGACTTAAATGTCGGAGCGGTGAAGTGTAACCGTGATGCCGTTGTGCATTTGTTTAGTGGGGATATGACGACGTTGTTAAGAGGTGAACGCAATGCGTTGATCGACCCGACCGTCAAATGTTGTATCCTTGCGAGGTAATGTCATTGCATGTAGCGTACTAGCTTGAGTTTTGACTATAGATCTCTTTCCGCCTCTTTCGTGTGGTTTAGCCGAATTTGGGGTACTCGACGTCTTTGTATGATCGAGTCTTAGATGTGGAACGTCATACCACATGTCGAATCGGGAAATGTCTTATTTCGAGAGTCTGGCCAGGTTTAGACTAGGACCTTATTATTATCGTCGTCCTACTGAGAGGATTAAAGTCTTGTTTTTACGAAACGTCTTATCGTACACGATTCCGGGAAACGTCTTATCCCTTGAACTTGTTTGTCTAGGTCATGAGTATACGAAACGTCTTATCGTATACGGTTCCGGGAAATGTCTTATCCCGTGGGCTTGCATTGGCTTGTCTTGCTATTGTACATGATGCTAGTGCGTGCCATTAACCGTGAGAGATTATGTTGTCATATTCGTATGATTGGATGGTTGTTTGTAAGTTTAATTATACGTGAACATTGAGTTGGACTCTTGCATGAAATAGATTATTGACGTGGTTTATATGTCGAGTCTCTATCTTATCAAGTATATGCTGCTAACGGTGATATGTAATCTCTAGTGAGTATATAGTTGCCTAAGGGTGTCTTCCCCGAGTTTGTCTATAATCTAATGCTTACAGTTTTGTACTTCATGCGCCTATCTCTTTATATATTGAAATGCCTATTTATACTTCTCGTAATTCACATGTATATATATATATATATATATGTATGCTTCTACTTGTCTATTACCGTTTAAGTATGTTATTTGTGATATGGCTGGGAGAACCCGGAGTTACTCCCCACTAACTGTGGCGTTCATGTTTTCATGAATGAACAGGTTGCTTGGATGGATTTTGCTTGTTTTTGGGTTCGGGTGTGAGCTAGCGGGCGTTGGCCTCGACGATTTACCCATAGGCGTTTCTTAGCTAGTTTGCTAAACAACTTTGATATTTGATAACGTTTTGAGAGACTACGTCTCTTTGTAGTATTTTATACTTCAGCTTGTAATTATTTGACTTTCCTCGTACTCTTCTTTTAGCATGTAAAAAGTTTCAAAAATATCGTATTTTCCGCTATATAAATCGCATGCTTGTTATGTTTTATTTCCTCTATCGCGAGGGTTGTCACATCTAACCCCTTTTGGTAGATCTACCAAGTCTCATACTTGGTTATCGTATATAGAATCCATTTCGGATGACATGGCTTCAAGCTAATGCATTGAGTCGGAACTAGAAATGGTCGCTTTTAAGTAGCAGGTTTTAATACTTCGTATTCTGACTGTTTAATACAAGGTTGAGTATGGGGCACTCGGCCGAGTGGTGTCAGTACTCGGCCGAGTGGTCAATTGTGTTAGTTAGGCAGCCTTCGTTAGTTAATTCGTCGGATTGTCATTATCAAAACCCTAAACTCTCTTAAAACCTCTCTTAATCATCTTAATTCATCCCTAAGCTTGGATTGTCATTGCTAGTTCGTCGGAATCGTTCTTTGCATTGATCTTGTCGTAAGTATCCCTACTTTGAATTTATTTGGGTATTGTTGCGTAGTCTTTTGAAACCCTAATCTGTTTTAGGGGATGATATTAGTTTGATTATTGATTTAGGTTTTACTTGTTATTAGGAGAAGGATTCATAGAGGAGGATTTCTGATTGTGCTTGCGTTGTTGCAGGAATTGCTTTTAGGTAGGGTTTTCCTACTCAGTACTTTCGTATGTTGATTGATGTTTGATATTGTTAATGATGTTATTGATGATGATTATTGTTGATGATATTACTATGAAGATTATGGTTGATGACATTGTTGATGACGATTGTGATGATGGTTACGATGACGATGACGATGGTTGTGATTTTGATTGTGATTGTGATGGTTCCTGGTCTATTTTGGTGGTCCAGTCGGGAGACGGACCACATCCCGAGTTCTCCTCTCATGGATCTCCCGCCACGAGAGGGATGTGCACATTAATGTTCCAGGAACTCTCGTTGCGATGAGAGGGGTTATTGATGTCCAGTGCTGCAGTCTGGCATCATAGGTGGAACGACGTTCAGATATGAAGTCTGACGCTGGCAGGGGTTACCGTTTCGGCGGGAATTTGGTTACTAGAGGTTGGAGATGATATTGAGTATTGGTTATTTGATTACTTGAGATAATTGTTGTTGATGGTTTATACGTTGAATGATATATGATGGTAATGACCCCGTTTATGCTAGGTTCATATTCCTACACTTTAGACATTTCTTAAGTAAAACTAATTAACTCTTGAATTAGTTACAAGATCTAGTTACATGCTTACAAATTAAATTGAAATAGAGAAAGAAAAATGTTCCTCACATTGAGTTTCAATTGGGTATTGGGCACAAGTACAAGACACCTTCTTGTACTTGTTCTTGAGCTAGATGATATAGGATGAATTTCCAAAAGCTCCAAGTATAGGAACTCTCCTTTTGTTGCACCTAGACTTACCCTTAAATCACTCAATTATTGATTTACTAGTACAATAGTTAAGTACTAATAAAAACAAGTATACAACACTCCACTTACTACTCTAGTAATATGGTGTTTATACTCCAACACAAGTTCTATGAAACTTCTAAAGTTTCTAAGTATATTGTTGTGATTTTTAGTGAGATGTAGTATTATTTTTTATATGAGATTAAGTTGTATTCAAAGAGGAGAAATGATCTCCTCTTAAGCATGCCACAACCGGCAAGCATAGGGACAAATGAGCATGCTCATGATTTTTGCCTAATCAAGATAAAAGGGTGGCTATAGGCATTAGGCTTTAGTAATCATTATGTTTAATCATCATTAGTATAATGTTTAAAGCCTAAACCTACCCAACCACCCCATATAGTCGGTTTCTCCACTTAATAAGGAGTCCATTTTATAAAATGTGATTTTGTCATTTGTCACACATGTGACATGTGACATGTGACATGTGACATGTGACATGTGACATGTGACATGTGACATGTGACATGTGACATGTTATCTCATAATATAATTATGTATTTAACTAATTTAAATACAATTTCATGTCAAATAAATTAAACTTAACATTTTAAGTAATAATTTATAATCACATACTCCCTCCGATTTTGAGTGTTCTTCCCCTTCATCTAATATATGTGAGGAGTATTATATTGAAAGGGGAAGAACACTCAAAATAGGAGGGAGTATATATAAAATGTGTCATCTCATATTTGGTTAATATGATCCACAACTAATTGTAATCATAATCAACCAATCATGTTTATCTCAAATGTTTCATAAACATTAAGCATTATAATATAACAATTACATTTATTGAATCTTATTTAATCATATTACAATAAGATATATTTCTCACTTGTAAACTTGTTCTGTATAAAGGGATTAATTATTCTGTATCAATATACAATTAATTAACTTTCTTGATTAGGGAATCGCCCTTTCGGTGTGACCTCAAGGGATCAACTAATCACCACTGTCATACGACAGTAACGTCAAACACTAGTAAGCCAATCGTTACCGATTAATGTGGATCAGTTGACTATAATGTTAATCATCCCTTTGTATTCTTGTTAATGAGGTTTAATTAAATGATCGCACTATTGTTGAGGACACTCACTCCAACAGTTTATGTTTTCAAAACTGTTGTGATCCATTGGGGAATCGTGAGCATGAGTTTAGCCGGTATTCCATTTGAGCATGCGTTGGGGATCGGATGAGAATGATGCTGCTGACGTGTCTTTAGCTTTCGCTATGTCATAGAATTTATTTCTGAGTAGTTATTTCAGAAGTGTTTTGGATATTTGTTTAGAGATAGTATTTTATTATCATTTTGAGACGATGTATTTGCTTTAAACCTATTTTTAATAAATGTTATTTCATTATGGTCTATTTGATAAGTACTTCCTCGGGCAAACGAGATGGTAGCGCCCTTGTTTACTGAGGCAGGCCTTAGTAAGGCTCTTTGATAGATGGGGGTGTTACACAGGTTCCACACTTTCTAAATGTAACACATCATAGTCACCATCTTTCTCACTAATACCAAGGTATCTATCAGGTGTACAACTAATTCTACCTTACCTTATAGGTTCAGAAGGAACAATCATCGCGTCAGACGAAGAGGGAACATTTTCCTCTACCTCATTTTCGGTTTTTGGCTTTTGATCGTCATCAAGTTAAAATTTTCCCCACTTTGTCTTTAGAAAAAACTTACTCTCTAGAAAGACAGTATCACGAGCAACAAACACTTTGCCCTCATCCCCTCATGACTATTATAGAAGTAATAACCACGCGTTTCCTTTGGATATCCTACAAAGAAACAGTTGTCAGATTTGGGTGCTAGTTTATCGTCAGACTTATTCTTAACGTAAGGTTTGAAACCCCAATAATGCATGAATGGCAAAAGAGAGACCTTCCCTCTCGACATCTCATATGTTTTTTTATCAGCCGCTTTTGCAGGGTTTCCATTTAGTGAGAATATTGCATATTATATATGGCAAAACCCCAAAAAGGATTATGAGCATATCTAATAAAGATTTTCAAACGAAGCATATCTAATAATGTTCGATTTCATCTTTCGGCCACACTATTTAATTGTGGTGTGCCAGGAATAGTCCATTGTGATATTATACCGCAATCCTTTAGGTGTGAATCAAATTTATTATTAAGGTATTCACCACCACGATCAGATCGTAGGGTTTTGATCTTTTTATTCAATTGGTTTTCTATTTCATGTTGAAATTCTTTGAACTTTTTAAAGGTGTGCTATATTAAGTAGACATATCAATATCTACTTAAATCGCCAGTAAAAGTAATGAAGTAATTGTAACCACCTCTAACTGTGAAAGTCATTGTACCACACACATTTGTATGTATAAGTCACAATACTTCCCTTGCACGTGTCTCTTTTCCCGTAAAAAAAAAAGAACGAGTCATCTAGCCTAAAAGACAAGACTCGCATACTCCAAAAGATTCATAATCAAATGAACCTATAACTTTAGATGAAGCAAGTCTCTTTATGCGTCTTTCGTATATATGACCCAAACGACAATGCCAAAGATAAGATAGATCGGGATCACGTGTTTTGAGTTTCTTATTTTGTACATGATAAACTTCTGTACCAACATTTAGAACATAAATACCTCCAATAGAAATGGCTTCACCATAATGTTAGTTTCTTAAACTCAATATTAGACATTTCTAATAACAATTTGACAATTAGTTTACTCATTAAACTATTAGATCTTATGCATGCATAACTAAAGATAAATAAGAGAAGAAAAATTTGTTCCTTACATTGGATTGGAACGAACTTGGGCACAAAATAGGACTCCTTCCTACTCTTGTTCTTGAGCTTATATGATATGCATGATCTCCAAGTTCTTAGTATAAGAACACTCCTCTAAGTGGCACCCAAGACTACCCTTAATCACTACTAAATATACTACACTAGTATAAAATGGTAGTAGCCCTTTATAATATCACTAATAACTCTATTACTACTCTTAGTAATATTACTAGTAATCTATGAAAATAAGATGTTTGAGGCTTCCTAAGATTATTATTTAGAGTGAGAAGTGGAGAGGTTGAGAGATAAGTTAGTCTTTTGCACATATGAGATCAAGTGAGTATTAATAAGAGAAAACACTTCTCTTTCCCTACCCATGGAGCCGGCACACCCCTTTGGGGAAGGGTGTTTCCTTTTCCTTTTGTTCTTCACAAGAAACTAGCTAGGGCATAGGTTTAGGTAGTAATCATGTTGTTATTATTCTCAATTAGAACAAAAAATCATGACCTAAATCCCTACCCTTGTAGCTCACAAAAACCGGTTATGTCTCCATAAAATGGAGTCCATTTTATTTTTGTAGTTTTGTCATTTGTCACATATGTGACATGTGACATGTAACATGTAATTTAGCTTATACATGTGCATTTAACTAATATAAATGCAATTTCATAACAAATATATTAGACTTAACATTTTAAGTCACATTTTATAATTACATGTAAATAAAATGGGTCATCTCATATTTGGTTAATATAATCTACAAGAACTTGTAATTATAATCAACCAATTTTGCTTATCTCAAATGTTTCATAAACATAATGCATTCTTAGTAATATAACAATTAAATTACTAAAATGAATTATTTAATCATATTACAATAAGATATAATTCTCACTAATATAAACTTAGTTCAATTTAAGGGATTAATTAATTTGTATCGCTATAAAATTAATTAATGTACATGATTAGGGGATTTGTCCTTTAGGTGTGACCTAAAGGGATCAACTGATCATCACCGTCATACGACAGTAACGTCAAACTTAATTGAGCCAATCGTTACCGATTTATGTTGACCAGTTGACTATAATATTCATCATCCCTTTGTATTCTTATTATTGAGATTCAATTATGTGATCGCACTATTGTTAAGGACACTCACTCCAACACATAAACAATTCATTCAAAGAGAAAGTATAACTATTGTTCTTAATTGAAAATGAAAAACCTTCCATGTGTAACACGGAAATAGAGATAATTTTCTTCGCAAACAGTTATTGAAGTGCAACTCTAAACCATTTGCCAAAACAAGAACGTATATGTCCACGGAAACGACATTTACTTTAGCTTGATTTCTCATTCGTAGGTCCATGTTAACCTTAGCTACTGCTCGTGCGTCCCTTAGCCCATGTACATGGTTAAAAGGTGAGATCCACATTCAGTATCAAATGCCCAAGTATATACTAGCATAGTTAATGTATATCATATAGCATTTTGAGGAAAGTATACATGTGGGCGTCACACGTCAATTCTTGTTGTCCTCAAGATATTTGAGACAATTTCTCTTCCAATATCATTTGCCATTAAAATAATAGCATTGTGCATCGAAATGTTTGAAAATTTTTGGCTTTCTTTTGCCACTTATAATGCCCTTTCCCTTGTCCTTGTCTTGAAACTTGCCTTTTTTCTTCCCAGTTCCCTTCCTCACCCCCAAATTATACTTCAATCTCATTGAGAGAACAAATTTCTTCTCAATCCCACTTGCTTTCATGTCCTTCTCCGCTTAGACAAAGAGAAATTGGAGCTCATGAAGACTCTTCTTCATGTTGTTCATGTTATAGTTCACCCTAAATTGGTTGAACCCATTGTGCAGGGAGTGAACAACACGGTCTACCGCAAGCTCTTGCGGAATACGACACTCTAGAACGTTCTAGAGTCTCAATATGCTCAATCATTTTGATCACATGGGTGTGGTACACGGCGGGACCACGTACTAGAACAAACACAGTGATACGCATTTTTGGAGTCGCCACTAATTTTTATGGGAAATTGGAATCGTTCGAATACTTTATGCCATGTCAAGACACAAAGTAATGACATGAACACTAAGAACTTGTTACCCTTAGCATTCTATGTCTAGAATGACTCTCATGGATGCCAATGAACACGGATGTAACACCTGCAAATGTACCCTATTTTTATAGTAAAAATATTATACGGATACTTTTCAGCGAAATTTAGTTTTAGTTTAGAATTAAATTTCCCGTGTCTAATTTAGAATTTCTGAGTTCGTATTTGGACTTTACGCGAGATTTCGAGTAAGTTACGTCTTAAGACGTTTTTTGGCTTTTTCCCATATTTTTCCACTTACTTCTTCATATACTCCCTCAAACCCTAACACCCTCATTCAATCTTCTTCTTCTTCCTCACTAAGTAAACCCCAAAACCTAGCCTCCATATTTGATCCAACTCTAAATCATCGCTACTCATTCGTTAGTCGCTCAAATTCACCAAAGTTCGTCTTATTCGTTCCCTCTCATCTTCCTCTATCCGTATTGGTAATAAAATTACCGTCTTTCTCGCTTTTCAATTTATCCGTCTTTCTCAAAGGTGGATTATATTCATCTTTTATTATCTAATTGTAGGTGGAGACCTTCTAGACCCCGACAAAGGTTACTACCTAGTGGAGGAAGGTTTAGAAATCGATTAAAGGCGCGAAAAGGTAACGGTGAAGGGTTAATCGATATCATTTACGTGTTTTATTTTTTTTCTATGCTAGAAATTGTTTTTAGAATAAGGTTAGTAATCTTAGGAATTGTGTTGTTGATGATGGTTGTTGTTAATTGATAATTGATATGAGAATTGATGATTTGTAATGATAGATGATGTTGTGTTATGCCTAAGTGAAATTGTGAAATTCGTGTTTTCGTGCCCGAGACAGGACGCTGGCAGCGTCCATTGACGCTGGTAGCGTTGTGGGGTGCTGGTAGCGTTTCTTGCTGGCGGTTTCCCAAGTCGACTGCAGTTTTCCTGCAATGACCCCTTTTCGTAAAATGATCATATCTCCTTTGTTACTTGCTTGTTTTGGGCTTGTGACATCCCATTGGAACCGTAATAGGATAAGCTATCACCTCCATTTGGAATTTCTGCATTTGGATGTTATGACCGTTTGAAGTGGACCCTTGTTTTTAGTTGGTTTCCAAAGACGTTGTTTTGGAGAGGGGATCTATGTTTCTTATTTATTATACTTCATAAACTTAGTCTAATGCTTATATATCATGTATTGATTCATTTTTATCATAGTTAAATTCATATAATTCCCTTTTCTCATGTTGGTGACGGTTTTTGATGTGTTTCGAAGTGTAACCGTGATGCCTTTGTGCATTTGTTAGTGGGGATATGACGACATTGTTAGGAGGCGAACGCAATGCGTTGATCGACCCGACCGTCAAATGTTATATCCTTGCGAGGTGGTGTCATTGTGAGAGTCTGGCCAGGTTTAGAATAGGACCGTATTATTATCGTCGTCCTACCGAGAGGATTAGAGTCTTGTGTGTACGAAACGTCTTATCGTACATGATTCCGGGGGTACGTCTTATCCCGTGAACTTGTTTGTCTAGGTCATGAGTATACGAAACGTCTTATCGTATACGGTTCTGGGAAATGTCTTATCCTGTGAGCTTCCATTGGCTTGTCTTGCTATTTTACATGATGCTAGTGCGTGCCATTAACCGTGAGAGAATATGTGTCACTTTTGTATGGTTGGATGATTGTTTGTAAGTTGAATTATTCGTGAACATTGAGTTGGACTCTTGCATGAAATAGATGATTGACGTGGGTTATATGTCGAGTCTCTATCTTATCAAGTATATGCCGCTAGCGGTGAGATGTAAGCCGTAGTGAGTATATAGTTGCCTAAGGGTGTCTTCCCCGAGTCTATCTATAGCATGATGGTTACGGATTGTACCTCTTATGCTCTTATCATTATATATTGAATTGCCTATTTATCCATTCTCGTACTTCACATGTATATCTATATATGCATGCTTCTACTTTTGTATTTCCGTTTATGTACGTTTAATGTGATATGGCTTGGAGAACCCGAGTTTGACTCCCCACTGATGGGGCGTTCATGTTTTTCATGATAACAGGTTTTGCTTGCTTGGATAGCTTTTTGCTTGTGGTATTTTTGGGTCGGTTGTATCTAGCGGGCGTTGTCCCTGGATGAAACACGTCTATAGAACGTTCTTAGCTTGCTGCTGAATAACTTTGTCTTTTGTTAACAGTTTTGAGAGACTACGTCTCTTGTAGTATTTTATCTATTTTGGTTTTTGTAATTATTGACATTCCTCGTATTTCATCTTGCATGTAATAAAGGTTTTTAAATAACGTATTTTCCGCTTTATAACTCACATGCTTGTTTGTTTTATTATTCCGCATTCGCGAGGGTTGTCACAGTTGGTATCAGAGCATTATCGCTCCCGACGAACACACGTGAACCCTAAACTTAAACTACTTGACCTTGAAATAATAAATGAGAGATGGGTAGAAATTAAGGACTTTACTTGGTAGTCTTTGGTATACTTGATGTTTGTTAGGTTCTAACTTGTTTGTTGATTGTGTTGAGTGATGTTATGTTTGTTTGTATCTATCGTCTTGAGGTGGATCATATGTTACCTAGAAAAAGTATCCTTTACCGAATATTGAAGATTGACAAGTCTAATTAAAATGTATTTCTTCCTCATCTATGAATTCTCTCATCCTTATTGTATTATGCTCTCTTCCTTTTATCTAGGTGCTTCTTTCTCTTCCATCTTGTTTGCCTCTTGGAAGTTACTCTTGATAGTTTCCTCCATCTTACCATTAGTATCCTTACCCTCCTCTTGTAACATTTTTGTGGATGCCATACCCATTTGTTTGTGGTATATATATTATACTTGGTCGGAAGGACTTGAATTTTGTGGAATATTAGTATTTGTTAGAATGAATTTGTGATTTGAGGAAAATGGTGTATATCTAAATTCACCCTATATTGATGATTGGTTGTAACTCTAAGGAAAGGTAGTAAGATAAGTTTGATGATTTTAATGCTTGATGCTTGTCATGTCTTGTGTGTAAATAGTTCATGATATTCGATGGTGTAAGGTTAAATGAGTTGGCTATGACTTCTTAACTCAATTAGTAATTTAGTCTTTTGGACTTAGAAGTTTAGTATTGTTTTGAAGACCATGCTTATGATATGTCTAATTGGTGTAAATAAGAAGTTTTGAATGATATCTTGAGCTGCGAAATACTTTTGAGGTTAAGTGACGTCTTGTGGTTTCCTATTGGGTGTTTGTGAGTATAGGCTTGGTGGAAAAGCATTTGGCTATAGTTCTTGGATTTAAAGATATGATCTTATCTTATGGCATCGGAGACTCGTTGAAGTAGTAAGGTTTCGTTGTAAGTTGAACCATATTACTTGAGGATTATAGATATGAGCGAGATTCGATGATGTGAGCTATGATGGAACTACCTTGGGACGTTAATGATGATGTTTGACTTGAGGTTGTACTTTGTTATTAATGAACTCGTGGGCTATATGATGTTGATAATGACGTTTTGTTTGGTGTTCTACCTTGTGGGCCGTAGGAGTTGAAAAGAGATTACTATGAAGAATTCCTTGTTAGTTCTTCGGTTTTGAAACCTTTGAGAGTGTGTCAAATTTTGGAATTTAGAGAATGTTATTATGTTTAAGTTGCAATTCCGAAATTGGGATACCGTGTTATATGAAAGTATGGATGAATTGGGTTGTAATCGATTTGTTAAAACTAGGTGTACCTTACTCCGATGATTTGTGGTACGAGGGTCCCTTGTAAGAGACCTTTGTTATTGAGATGATTTGCTTTGCTATCGCCCTGAGTTTGAAAAGGGAATTTTGTGGATTAAACCTTAAACCTTTTTCTCGTGCCATTATCCCTTTCCATTTCCATTCATGCAAGTTCCTACTAAGCCCGATTCCTAGGAAATTGTTTTCTCTTATCTCTTCCTTTGCTTGGCTACCTTCATAGCTATATCTATCCAATATCTAGCTTTTGGCTCCCTGCCTCTAGCGTTCCTCTAATTTTCGTCTGATCTTATCGCGTTCGTGTTTCCCTCGAAATCTCCTATCGTTTCCAATGTCATGGTGTCATTGTCTTTCCTCTGGTGAGATGATTAGGTTGTTAGCTAGCTTCGTGTTGATTTAAATCATGAATAGGATTGGGATTTAAACCTTAGGATGAATCTGTTGGTGGTATTGTACTCCCTTGATGGCTTCATTTATTGAGCTTGCTATTGTAGTGCTATTTTTGGAATCAAGTTGAGCGAGATGATATTCGTTGTTGTTGAGTATTATATCGGTTGCTTGGGATATCATTTGGGAATTAGATGTCTCTAATTGGTGGATTCTAAAAGAGACTTTGCTTTAGGGTAATTGAGTTGGTACCCAAAGTTTGAGGAGTTTTGTCATAAATGAAAATCGATTCATTTTGAGTTTTAGATGATCTAAATGATTTGAATGGTTGTCTGATTTCCAAGTGATTGGTCATTTGTGGTTTGGAATTGGTAATTCTCTTTTACTCTTAAGGAATCGTAGTTCGAGATTGAGAAATGTTCGTTGCAAGCTTTGGATAATGAATGCTCAGTTGTTATGGATTATAGAGTTAGAATGGTGAACCCATTTATCTTGAGGATTAGTAACCACCATAGTTTGCTAATGTGACTATTTATATTTGACGCTTCGAGCGTAGTAATGATCGAATTAAGGATGTTATGGCGTATTAAAGAATCTTTATAACCGATAATGGATTGTGGATTTTTCCTTGTCGTGAGACTTTGGATGAGGCTAGTTGGATCCTAGATGATTATGTTTTGTTGCGTGGTTTGTGTTTTGACTTTCGAGGATGAGAAAGTTCATTTTAAATTTAGGATAATGAGTTTGAAGTAAATTGGATTAAAGGATTTCATGGTAAGTCTCTTTACCTTGTGGTTGTTAGCGATCATGTTTCCATAGATATAAATACTTTGTTGGTGGTTTCTAGTAAGAGTTTTGATGAAACTAAGAAGATTAGAGTATGTAATGAATCTTTCATGTGGATTGTTAGTTGTGGAGTCTACCGTGCCGATGGACCTTAGTAGATTCTAATTGGATTCGAATAATTGGGATTTGTTACTCGAAGTTTCGTGATTATGGAATATTTTTGTAGGATTTCTGATGATTGAAAATGATGAGTTGCAAATTAGGTAAATTGCATTCTCTTGAGGATTTGGTTTATTAGTAGAGTTAGTTCTATCGAGTTCTTGTAGATCTTCCTGCCGACTTCATCGTGAATCTTCCTATCTCTAAGAGTTCGATTTGTTTCGTTTTTGCGTGTTTTGTATATATTTTGTTACCCTGAATTGTGTGTGAATTGTACGAGTCGCTCTATGTACGTGTAATGTGTTCTTATTTTGATTTTATCTTTGAGAAAAACTTCGAATTTCCATATTGTATTTCTATTTTAACTTTTCAAAGAAGTCTAAAGATGGATTGTGTACCCTCTTTTTGGAGAAAATAGATTTCTTTTGCTTTTATACCTGGATTTTGCGTTTAGTTGGATGTTTGGACTTGTTATTGGAGACGTCTGGTGACTAGTTCTGCACTTACTAACGTTTGTTTTGAATTTCGATTTCACTATTTCGTCTTTAATTTGATTTGGATAATTTGAGTTCTCGTTCGCGACGGGCACTCTTGAGATCCGTAAGTAAAGTTTCACACTTATGAAAATTCTCCTTAAAACGTTTTCGAGATGAACCTCGTTTCATAGATGTTTCCCTTATAAGAGTTTTCGTATTAATTTTGAAAACCGATTCTTGTCCTTGATACTTTTGTTTTCTACTCTCAAGTTTCGAGGACGAAACTTTTTAAAAGGTGGGGTGATTGTAACACCTGCAAATGTACCCTATTTTAAATAGTAAAAATATTTTACGGATACTTTTCAGCGAATTTTAGTTTTCATTTGGAATTTAATTTTCCGAGTCGAATTTACAATTTCCGAGTTCGTATTTGGATTTTCCGCGAGATGTCATGTAAATCCCGTCTTAAGCCGTCTTTGACTTTTATTGACTTTTCCACTCACCTTTCATATACCCCCTTCTAAACCCTAACTCCCTCACACAAACACAACACAACTCATTTCTTTCTTCATCACTAAGAAACCAAAGAAAACCTTGCCTCCATTTTTGATCCAAGCTTAGATTCGTCATATCTCTTTCGTTTCTCGCTCAAATTCACGTAAGTTCGTCTTATTCTTCCCCTCTCATCTTCCTCTATCCGTATTGGTAATAAAATTACCGTCTTTCTCGCTTTTTAAATTATCCGTGTTTCTCAAGGTGAATGATATTCATCTTTTATTATCTAATTGTATGTAGGTGGAGACTAGGAAGGTTTAGAAATCAATTAAAGACGCGTAAAGGTAACGGTGAAGGGTTACTCGATATCATTTACGTGTTTTATGTGTTTTCTAGGCTAGTAATCGTATTTAGATTATGGTTAGTATGTTTAGGACTTGTGTTGTTGATGTTGGTTGTTGTTAGTTGTTAATTGATATGAGAATTGATGGTTTGTGATGATAAATGAGAATTTTTGGTTGATAACTTGTTGGGATTTGATTGTGCCTGAATCCCGTGTGGGACGCTGGCTGCGTCGTGGTGGCGCAGGCTGCGTTATACACGGCCGACTGCAGTTTTCCTACACTGACCCCTTTTCGTAAAATGATCATATCTCCTTCGTTACTTGCTTGTTTTGAGCTTGTGACATCCCGTTGGAACCGTAAGAGAATAAGCTATCACCTCCATTTGGAATTTCTGCATTTGCATGTCTAGATTTCTAGTTATGAGCGTTTGAAGTGGACCCTTGTTTTAGTTGGTTTCCAAACAACGTTGTTTTGGAGAGGTGATCAATGTTTTTATTCATTATGCTTCATAAACTTGTTCTAATGCTTATTTATCATGTATTGATTAATTTTTATCATAGTTAAGTTTATATAATCCTATATTCTCATGTTTTGTGACGGTTTTTTGTATGTCCCACTTTGAGTCGTTTTTTACAAATGATACGGTTTGAGCACTATTTTGTTATGTGCTTTGTACTCTCATTCCCTTGGCTACCTCCACGTTCGTAAGGCTGGAATGTCGGAACGGGGAGGTATCCTACTGCTTAAATGCATGTGTTACTGGGCATACGACGACGTTGTTGGGAGACGAACGATATGCGTTGATCGACCCGGCCGTCAAATGTTGTGTACTTGCGAGATGGTGTTATTTGCATGTAGCATACCGCTTGTTATGAGGCTTGTTGGAGTGTAAACTACTTAGGTTCACAAGTTTTAAGTAAACTTGATTAGCTTGACTCAAACTGAGAACAATATCAAGTAACAAAGGGATGTTGTTTTAGAGATGGTGAGTTGTTTAACTGAAAGACTCAGGGGATATGACTTAGAGACAATCCTCTACAGCAAGGCACAAGAGAAAAGGACTCAAAAGACTGGGTTTAGAGACAGTTTTTAAGTGTTACAGCAAAGCACAAACACCCTAGACTAACCTCAACAGCAAGTAAGTTAACCACAGCAAAGCACAGATATAACTTGACTCACAATACAAGGCACTGATCAAACACCTTGGAGATGTATCAGGCTTGTTTCAAACTACAGCTCTTAGCACAAGTTTGATAAAATTGAGTGATTCCTCAAAGTTTAATTCATTCATTCATAAAAGTCTGCTTACAACAACATACAAGACCTCCTTATATAGAGGGGCTGATATCTTGTGAGCCATTGGATGTATGGATCATCCAAGGGCCAACATAGGATCTAAACTAATTCTACTGACATTAATTAAGAGCCTCACAATAGGACGAGCTCAACAACTATAAAGAACAGACACAAAACACAAAAGAAAAACAGACTGAACAAAAGCAAATAAAGTAGTTTTTGGAGTTTTCCTGAAATGGAAGTCTGTTGTTCTTGTTGTCTTGTGCTTTGCTCTGGGTGTTTTGTTGCTCCTTGGAACTCTCCACTCTTATGAGGACATAGATAAACCTGCCTTAGATGAAGACAAGTTGACTTAAGCAAAAGAAAACATCATCTGAGCATGTATTACCTCTACTATGTTGTTTACTGGACTCTAGCTTTGGGGTGTCTGTTTCATGGGTTTTTACTAGACTTCAAAATGGTTTGTCCTGGGCAAACTTGTAGTTTAGAGGGTTGTCTTGATGGTAGGACATAGTGGGGGTGGTTGGGATGCCCTGGTGTACCTCCTAGAGGCTGGGTTTGTTAACTGGTCTGTCTGGGCCTGAATGGCTCTGTTTCTGTTTTGTGTGGGTAATGTGGGTTGTGTTGGGGATGGGCATGGGTGGTTGAACCCTGGACTGTCTTCTTCATTGGGGTGGCTTGGCTTGGGTTGCTCTTGACTTGTCATAGCTTGTTGTTTAGACCTTGTAATTCGAGCTTCCATCTGAGGGGTCAAGCTTGTCTTGTATGTGGTTTGATCATCAAGACCCTTTGGGTGAGCTCCTGCTGCAGCCTCCCCAGGTTGAAAAGGGCTTGACCTCAAGCCTGTGTCTTCCTCCCCCTCAGAGTCTTCATAGAAGGGACTAAGATCTCCCACATTGAATGTTCCATGGACTGCATACTTTCCTGGTAGATCAATTTTGTAGGCATTAGGACCTATCTTCTCTGTGACTTGAAAAGGACCATCTGCCCTAGGCTCTAGCTTGTTCTTTCTCTTGGAAGGGAACCTTTCTTTCCTTAGGTTGATCCATACTAGGTCTCCTGGTGCAAAGTCTTTCTTGGTCTTAGGAACCTTGGCATTTTTCTTGTATAGATCATTGGCTTTCTCAATTTGTTTTCTGACTGATTCATGGAGTTTTAGCATTTGTTCCACCCTCTTCTTGGCATCATATTGGACCTCTGACCTGCACACATTAGACAAACTCAAAGGCATTAAGGGGTTAGTACCATAGACCACTTCAAAGGGGGAGTGGCATGTGGCTGCTGATGGAGCTCTATTGAAAGAGAACTCTGCTTGAGCCAACTTCAAGTCCCAATCCTTGAGAGATTTGCTGACTATACACCTCAAGATTCTTACCAAGGTCTTGTTAGTCACCTCAGTTTGGCCATCAGTTTGAGGGTGATGGGAGGTACTAAACAATAACCTAGTGTTAAGCAGTTTCCACAATGTCCTCCAGAAATGGATCATAAACTTTGTGTCTCTGTCAGACACAATGGTCCTTGGAACTCCATGTAACCTCACCACCTCATCAAGGTATAGCTCTGCTACACTCACAGCATCCTCAGTCTTCTTGCAAGCAATGAAATGTGCCATTTTACTGAACCTATCCACAACCACCATGATAGAATCCTTCCCTCTTGCTGTCCTAGGTAATGCCATTATGAAATCCATACTTACATCCTCCCAAGGCCTACATGGAACTGGTAGGGGAGTGTAAGGTCCTGCTTGGAAAGAACTCTTGGCCTTTTGGCAAACTCCACACCTTCTGAGCACTATTTGAACCTCTCCCATCATCTTAGGCCAGTGGAATTGATCTTGTAGTATGTCCACAGTTTTCTGAACCCCAAAGTGTCCTCCAAGACCACTTCCATGTACCTCCTTGATCAATAGACTCCTATAAGATCCTCTGGGAACACACAACTTGTTTCCTTTGAACAAGAATCCATTTTGCAGAGTGTAGGGTGAATCAATGGTCCTTGTTCCCTCTTTCTGTGCTAACCAATCTTCTGCAAAGTCTGGATCTTCCTGATACATATCCTTCATGAACTCAAAGCCAAGAACCCTTTACTCCATGGTTGATAGCAGAGTGTACCTCCTAGACAAAGCATCAGCCACCACATTCTGTTTGCCCTCTTTGTATTTGCTAGAAAAGGTGAATGACTGAAGGAACTCCACCCACTTAGCATGCCTGTGACTGAGCTTATGTTGACCTCCTATGTACTTCAATGCCTCATGATCAGAGTGTAGGACAAAAGGCTTGGGCTTCAGGTAATGACTCCAATGCCTTAGAGCTCTGACAAGAGCATAGAACTCTTTATCATATGTAGAATAATTCAGCTTGGCACCACTTAGCTTTTCACTAAAGTAGACTACATGTTTCTTCTCTTGGATGAGGACAACTCCAATCCCTACTCCACTTGCATCACACTCAACCTCAAATAGGCAATCAAAGTTTGGCAACCTGAGGATAGGTGCACTGCACAAGAGCTTCTTCATGTGTTTGAAAGCCTGCAAGGCACTCTCAGTCCAAGTGAACTCTCCTCTCTTCATACATTCAGTGAGGGGTGCTGCAATAGTGCTAAAATCTTTAATGAACCTCCTATAGAAAGATGCCAGGCCATGAAACCCTCTAACTTCTGTAATGTTTTTAGGGATAGGCCAAGACTGCACTGCCATGATCTTATCTTGATCAACTGAAATGCCTCTACCAGATACCACATATCCTAGAAATTTGACTTCACTGCCATGATCTTATCTTGATCAACTGAAATGCCTCTACCAGATACCACATATCCTAGAAATTTGACTTCTTCAGTCATGAAGGTGCATTTCTCAAGCTTTCCAAAGAGTTTACTCTCCTTAAGTATTTCAAACACATCCTCAAGATGCCTCAAATGATCATCCTTGCTCTTGCTGTAGATGAGGATATCATCAAAGTATACCACCACAAATCTCCCTAGGCAAGGCCTAAGTACTTCTGTCATCAATCTCATGAAGGTACTTGGGGCATTTGATAGGCCAAAGGGCATGACAAGCCACTCATAAAGGCCATGCTTTGTTTTGAAGGCTGTCTTCCACTCATCTCCTTCTCTGATCCTCAATTGATGGTAACCTTGCCTCAAATCAATCTTAGAAAAGAACCTTGAGCCACTCAGCTCATCCAACATGTCATCAAGCCTAGGTATAGGGAACCTATACTTGACTGTGATGTTGTTGATAGCCCTGCTATCTATGCACATACTCCAAGTCCCATCCTTCTTAGGAACCAACAATGCAGGCACAGCACAAGGGCTTAATGACTCCCTTACAAACCCTTTACTCATCAACTCTCCAACTTGCTTTTGTAGCTCTTGTGTAGCCTTAGGATCACATCTGTAGGCTGGTCTATTAGGTAGTACAGACCCTGGCACAAGGTCTATCTGGTGTTCAATCCCTCTCAAAGGGGGTAAGCCATCAGGAAGTTCATCTGGAAACACTTCCTTGAACTGATCAATGAGGGACTTAACTTCTGTAGGGATTACCTTAGACTCTTCTTCCTGAACTTCTTTTGATAGTAGCATCAATATAGGCTGCTCTTCACTACACTCTTTGACCATTGCTGATTTAGATAGAAACAAGACTCCACTAATATCTTCAGCCATACTAGGACTCCCATAGCTCTTCTGATGTGGTGGCAAGGGGGCTAATGTCACCTTCCTGCTCCCATGCTTGAAGGAATAGGTGTTGCTTCTTCCTTGGTGTATGGAGCTTTTATCAAACTCCCATGGCCTTCCTAATAGCAAGTGACAGGCATCCATTGGGACCACATCACACAATACTTCATCCTTGTACACACTGCCAATGGATAAAGGGACCATGCATTGCTTATCCACCTTAACCTCTGCTCCCTTACTCAGCCATCTCAACTTATAGGGGTGAGGGTGATCTTGAGTGCTCAACTTCAGCTTATCAACCATAGTAACAGAAGCCACATTGGTACAACTTCCTCCATCTATAATAAGGTTACAAACCCTCCATTGTATGGTACATCTGCTCCTGAAAATGAGGGACCTTTGATCCTCCTCCAAAGGTATCTGTTGTGAATGCATTACTCTCCATAGGACTAAGCTGTGGCCTGTGTCAGGGAGTGCCAATATTGCCTCCTGACTAGACTCTTCTTCCTCACTCACCACTTCTTCAACCTCAGGCTCATCCCTCTCATACTCAACTAGACCCTCTTTCTCCCAAGCCTCAACTTCTATTATAGTTAAGGTCTTCTTAGAAGGGCAATCCTTCCTGAAATGTCCATAGCCTTGACATTGGAAGCACCTAATTCTGTTCTCAGTCAATGAAGTGCTTGGCTTTTGACCCATGATGCCCTTTCCCTTGTCTAAGGTAGGTGGGGGTGCTGTCTTAGGGGTATCCATGGCTCTAAACCCACTATAAGGTCTGGTTTGAAACGGCCTAACAGGTTTTGGTGTAGCAGGCTTAGTCTTCCCTATCTTCTCAATTCTCAGAGATAGGTTGACAACATCATCAAATGACCACAGAGGTTGCATCCTAACCTTGTTAGCAATGTTCTTATCTAGGCCCTCTAAGTACCTAGCAATCCTTTGCTCAGGTTTCTCATTTATATCACACTGTAAGGTGAGTTGTTCAAACTCTCTCAGATAAGATTCAACAGGTTTGTCTCCTTGTTTCAACTTAGACAACTTGATAAACAGATCCTGGGTGTAATCCTTAGCAACAAATTTGTCTAACAGTGTCTTTTTCAGTTTAGTCCAAGACTTGATGGGTTCTTTACCTTCCCTAGCCCTTAACCCTTTCATAGTCTCATACCAAAGGGAAGCATACCCTTTCAGTTTAAGGATGGCTACTTTAAAAGACTTGGAATCATTGTATCCCTTGTACTCAAAGATCCTTTCTACTTCTCTAAGCCATTCTAACAAGTCATCAGGATTAAGAATACCAGAAAACTCAGGGATATCTACCTTAAGATGCTTGTCTGTGTTCCTGTGGATGGAAGCTCTGCTTCTTGTTGAGTCATCTGAGTCTGGGTACTCCTCATCATCAGGTGGCCTTCCTCTGCCTCCTCCTTGGCCTCTTCCACGTCCTCTGCCTCTTCCTCCACCAAGCAAATGGTTGCCTATAACCTGGTCCAGGGTTCTGGTTAGGGTGGTTACAATCCCAGCCAGATCCTCCATCCTTGCTTCTACTCCTGCTAGTCTCTCTTCACTCATTGAGCTATTTTTGTGTTTTTAAATGTAGTTAGGGAAAATGAACTCACTAAGACTCTCAACCTAAGCTCTGATAACCAATTTGGAGTGTAATCTACTAAGGTTCACAAGTTTTAAGGAAGCTTGATTAGCTTGACTCAAACTGAGAACAATATCAAGTAACAAATGGATGTTGTTTTAGAGAGGGTGAGTTGTTTAACTGAAAAACTCAAGGAATATGACTTAGAGACAATCCTCTACAGCAAGGCACAAGAGAAAGGACTCAAAGACTGGTTCTAGAGACAGTTTTCAAGTGTTACAGCAAAGCACAAACACCCTAGACTAGCCTCAACAGCAAGCAAGTTAACCACAGCAAAGCACAGATATAACTTAACTCACAATACAAGGCACTGATCAAACACCTTGGAGATGTACCAGGCTTGTTTCAAACTACAACTCTTAGCACAAGTTTGATTAAATTGAGGGATTTCTCAAAGTTTAATTCATTCATTCATAAAGTCTGTCTTACAACAACATACAAGACCTCCTTATATAGAGAGGCTGATATCTTGTGAACCATTGGATGTATAAGTCATCCAAGGGCCAGCTTAGGATCTAAACTACTTCTAATGACACTAATTAAGAACATCACAAGAGGACGAGTTTAACAACTAGCTAGTACAGACACAAGAGACACAAACAGACTGATGCAAAAAAGCAATAAAGTAGTTTTTGTATTTTTCCTGAAATAGAACTCTGTTGTTCTTGTTGTCTTGTGCTTTGCTCTGGGTGTTTTATTGCTCCTTGGAACTCTCCACTCTTATGAGGACGTAGATAAACCTGCCTTAGATGAAGACAAGTTGACTTAGGCAAAAGAAAACATCATCTGAACATGTACTGCCTCTGCTATGCTGCTTACTGGACTCTAGCTTTAAGGTGTCTGTTTCATGGGTTTTTGCTAGACTTCAAAATGGTTTGTCCTGGGAAAACTTGTAGCTTAGAGGGTTGGCTTGATGGTAGGCCATATTGGGGGTGGTTGGGATGCCCTGGTGTACCTCCTCGATGCAGGGTTTGTTAATTGGTCTGTCTGGGCCTGAATGGCTTTGTTTCTGTTTTGTGTGGGTAATGTGGGTTGTGTTGGGAGTTGGCATGGGTTGTTGAACCCTGGACTGTCTTCTTCATTGGTGTGGCTTGGCCTGGCTCGATCTTGGCTTGTCATAGCTTGTTGCTTGGACCTTGTAACTCGAGCTTCCATCTGAGGGGTCAAGCTTGTCTTGTCTGTGGTTTGATCATCAAGACCCCTTGGGTGAGCTCCTGCTGCAGGTCCAATATATGGATGACCGCTACACTCTTTTTTCTTTTGACTAGGTTTTGTTTATTCTAATGGGTTTTCCTAGCAAGGTTTTTAATGAGTTAGCACTATAAGCGCATTTTACGCTACACTATGATCATCGTGATTGTTGAGATGCCAATTATTTTAGACATATAATATTATGTCAACTATCGCAAGAATTGAAGTTATATTCTATCAATTTGTGAATGTATTATTTAAAATGAAGATCCAAGTGTCATCATGAATGACTACATCCAGATTGTAAGTTCTAAAAAAATTGAAGATTGAAGTTATCAAGATTTGAAGAAATCAAGTTTATCAACGTCTACGATGAGTTCTATTCAACGATCGAGAAGTCACGCCAAAGTAAGGATCATTTCAAGATATATCAAGCTATGTAATCATGAGGGGGAGTAAATACGTGTTGCACTCTTTTTCCCTTAACCATGGTTTTTCCCACTGGGTTTTCCTGGTAAGGTTTTTAACGAGGCAACTTCACTAGCGTATTTAAAGGAATGGACATCCAAGGGGGAGTATTGTGAAACTTATTGTGTGGATGCCCATAAGTCACAAGTATTATGAATGTCTTTAAATGTCTCTCAATATATGATGTTTCTAGACTTGTCCTTCTACTTTCCGAGGACATAACTCCTATTTATCTACATGTATATATACCCCTTTATGCTAATGAGAAATACACATCTCTCCACCATCTCTCACTTACTTATTACTCCTACATTTTATAACAATGAAGTCATTTTCCTCATTTAAATTCCTTTTATCTTTATTTTATGTTTCAAAATTAAGATCTACCTTTTTCTTCGAATTCTTTTAGGGACTTGATAATGCCACAACAATTATAAGGTAAGTTTATAAATATTACTATTCACCGTCTCACAAATATGAGTGGCGTTAATAATTTCGGAGTGACACTATATCATCCCTTCTTTTATCTAAAACAAAGGACAAAAGTTAATATATAATTAACCAAGACGTCTCTCTTCAGACGCTCATTTTTGTGTGTAGGCTTCAGACGAGTCAGATATGACCCTTTAGTGTTACCACTTTTTGACAAAAAGTTACATAAATAACAAACACTAGTACTGTATACACCTCTATATATAGTACTGTATACAACAATAGTTCTTTTGTGAGACGGTCTCACAATGTAAGACGTTCCACTTTTATAAAAAAGTACTCTTTTATTCGCAGCAACAAATGAATTCTTTTTTTCTAGAAATAGATCGTCTCACGATGTGAAACGGTATTCTAGAATTTATGTTGTTCATAATCTCCCTATATATAAAAGGTGAGTCTTTTTAGACTTTCCCATTGGTTCTTAAATTAAAGAATGAAGTGAAAAAAGTGGCCCCAATCAATAATTTGTATTGAGTCCTATGAATTAATTAAAGATCGAAATAACTGCACAATTATTAACTTGAGTACTTGAGTATTTGTCTAATTTTTTTTTTTTTTACGAAGTACATGCTTTATATATTTCTATATCATGTTTTGTGTTGGTTTTTTTTCTTTTTGATTTCAATTTGTTTAAACAACATTTTCAAGAGTAATAATATTTATACTTTTCAGCTAAACAGTTAGTTGCTTTTAAATCGGGTGTATTCATAAAACCAATTTAAATATAATCTCATTTGTGCATATTAGATAAATAGGTTGTTTTTCCATATGCATTCTCCTTTTATTTTATTTTAACTATTTAACATGTCTTAAGTTTAAAATGGACAGTGTCGTTTTAAATGTAAATATGTATCTGCCAAATAACCTATTCTTCTCATTGTACGATATTAATATATCGTGCCCCTTCATCCCAACTATATTGTCCCTTTCTCTCAAAATCTATCTCAAAATTATTGCCCTTATTTCTAAATTTGCTAAGTAATATGGTAGAATTTTATAAATCACCAAGCAATTCAATTTTATTATTTTTTCTTTAGTCACCTAAAAGAAAAAAAAGCACACCAATATAAATGGGCATGTAGAGAGTATAAAGTTTTAACATTTTGTTACATTTAGGGGTCGTTTGGTTACCCCTTCTAGGCTTCTATACTACAGGAATTGCAATTCATGTGATTTGCAAAATAAGTGGGTTGTTTGTTTACCCAAAATCACATGAATTGAAGTTCCATAGGAACTCTAATTCCTCCATAATGGAGGAAGTTGCTTACCTAGATCCCCCTAGGTAAGTGGGAATTCACTTCCTATATCACAACCAAACAACCTTCCTCCATTTCACGTGAATTGCAAATCATGTGAATTATTACTTACTTGGAAGTGCAATTCCCCATTGCGAACCAAACGACCCCTTAGTATAATAATAACTTAAAAAGCAAACTACGTAGATTTTTGCACGAGTTTAATCTTAACTCAAACGTAGCTTACAAAATAATTCTCAAAAGTTTACTAAGAAATTACGGCTATTAGGTTAAAATATTACAAAACGAATCTATTATGTATTAACTCTATATATTAATTTCTATATTTTCATTGTACCTTTTGATTTATTGGATAGTGTTACGTTGACAGGTACAATTAATTATACTTTCGTGGAGTTTTAATTAACTTATTTTTTATACATTAGTCAAATTTGATTATAACAAGCTCAATAAGCATACCCGTAAGACCGTCACATGCATATATACATCTAAATAGTTAGGAGGAAACTTTATAAACGCTTAATTAAATAAACTTTTTAAATAAATTTGACCTAATTTTATGTTATAAAGTTATATATATGTAGTGTTTATGTATTTTCTTTTCCGATTTTTAAATTTCAAACCCGTGCATTTTTTGCACGGGCTTAAAACTAGTAACTTGCTAAAAAAAATTGTTTTTTAAAATAAGATAATTGCATGAGAATGATAGTTATTTTTGGTTTAGATAAAATTGAGACGTAAATAAGAATATAAGATAGGATAAGATTTAGACGGAGTAGACGATAGATGTGTCGGGGTCTTTTAGTACTGACTACTGAGTAATGTAACATAAAATCGTCATTGATTTAAAGAAAAAATGAAATCGTCTATAACCACATTACTTGCCGTCGGTGGGGATTGGAAAATATTAGATCTCATCTCTTAATTTTGTGGTATCAAATACTGGTAATGACTTTTGTGGGTATTTTCATATAATTTTCATATACTCCCTCCTAATCGGTCATTTCTTCCCTCTTTCCTTATTGGGTAAGTCTTTCCCTTTTTGGATGTGGGGTTGTGTGCTTTGTGGGGTATAAATTCATTTGTATGTGGGGTAATGTATTTTGTGTGGTCCAAATTCATTTCCTTAATTTTTGTGTAAAATGAAAAGGGGAAGAAATGAGTGACTAAGAGGGAGTAATTAGTCA
The DNA here is from genome assembly GCA_022085475.1 of Heliosperma pusillum. NCBI lineage: Eukaryota > Viridiplantae > Streptophyta > Magnoliopsida > Caryophyllales > Caryophyllaceae > Heliosperma > Heliosperma pusillum. The sequence goes on from JAIUZE010000628.1 coordinate 43,554, forward strand.
ATTAGAAGTTGATTCAAACATTGAAAAGAGATGATTTTGCGCTAGTGCGTTATTGCTTATTGTACACCGGTAAAAAACAACACGACTCGATTGACCCGACCTGAAAAGGTTGACTTAAGATTCGACAATGACCCGAACTATAATCCTACAATGTGAGCCGAAACTCGAAGTGACCCAACCCGAACATGACCAAAAAGTGTTGGTCCGAAACTGACCCGACGATCCGAAACCACTAACCCGAAAATAACCCGAAAAATATCACTCTAATTGATAAAAAGACTTTAAATGACTTAACATATATTTCTTCTCTTAATTATTGACCCGAAAATGATCCGGACAAGAAATAATCCAACCCGTTGACCCAAACTGACCCGAAAAACACCCAAAATCCAGAACACCCGACCCGACCAGATTTAACCCGATAATATGATAGACCCGAATTAACTCGATACGAACCCGATTCGATTGACCCATTTACCAGGCCTACTTATTAGGCACGTGAATCGTGAGTTTAGTGAAATCAATAATGTATCTTTTTCATTTCAAAATGTGTATCCTATCATTTTGGGGGAGAGTATTAGCATGAGAGTTATAAGAAAGACAAAGCAGGACGAAAGTATATTGAAAGAAAACTAGTCACCTACATTCCAAAAAAATGGTAGAGAAAACAGTGAAAGGAAGACAAAGAAATATAAATAATTAAATAAAATTACTATAAGCATAAATAAACAAAATTACTATTAGGGTAATTATGAAAAGTAGGTATGTGTTAGGTGTAAGATAAATAGGTGTGTGCTAGGTGTAAGATAAATAGGCTACATAAGTGTCTTAGGCAAAGTGCTAAGTGTAACATCAAGGTATGCAAAGTGTATGATGCATACTTATCATGTAAGTAGTATAAATAAAGATGCTTGATACCATACATGGACAAGCTAAGTGAAATAAAAATACTTCTCATATAAAATTCTTTGTAAAACTCTCTTGTCAATAATAAAAGGCTTAGTTCTCTTATTGTTACAATATTGATCCTAATAAACCTCCTTTGTGGTTGTACTTACTATGTGTTCGTAAACTTGGTATCAGAGCCATGGCAGTCTAAGCCTTGGCTCTTATCGGCCGATTAATATTGGGTCAGGTCGTCTTTAGGTTCAGGTTGAGAAGATCGGCTTATTTTTGGGTTGTTTTCGGATGGGTTTCAGTTGATTTTTTGGATTGGGTCATCTTTTGATAGGTCAATCAATACGATGTCATTGTAATCAAGTATCTAATATTTATTTAAATAAATATATATGAGTCTAGTAAAATTAGTAGAAGCAACAACAATAGCCGCAGGCCGGGTGTAGTGAAAGATATAGTAGCAGCATCCGAAGTAGTGGAATTAGTAGTATTAAATGCGAGAGTAGTGAAAGTAACAATAATGACGTTAGGAGTAGTGAAAGTAATAGTAATAACAACAAATAATATAATAACACTAACAATAATAAGAATAAGATAAATTACGAATAATTAGCTAACCACCTTTAGGAAAAATTTTATTTACTTAAATATTAAGCTTGATAATACTAACGGAAATAGTGAATTTAACCGCAAAAATAGCGAGAGTAGTGAAAGAAACAATAATAACCGCATGAATAGTAAACGTAACAGTATTAACATGAGATGTTGTGAAAATAATAATATTAACAAATGGAGTATTAATAGTGTCTCATAAATTATTAATATTACATCTAATCATATATGTCATATAGAAAAGTATATTATAAATAATAAATGTATAAATTAGACTAATTAAACGCAATTATATTTCATATAAAATAAATTTAAAGGGTAATATATATAGAGCCATAGAGGTAGCCGTGCGGGGGCCGGTACCAAACCTAGTATATATATATATAAAGGTATGATTATCGGTGAGTTTTAAGTTGAGTTTTGAATTTCCAAGACTCACATATGTCTTGAGACAAGACTCCCAATAATCTTAAAAAGTCTTGACAAAGTCTTAAGTTGAATAGTGAAAATCCAAGACTTAACTTAAGATTATTGTGAGATCTCGACATATTTTGTAAGAGAAGACATCCAATTAATAATGGATCTCATTTGCCATGTTTGTTTGTTCTTTTTTTTAACCCAACATTGTTTCAAGTGAAGTGAAAAAGTAGAGTAAGAGGTGAGTCTGACTGATAATGTATAGAGTTTGAGGTGAGTCTGAAGTGGGTATCAACAATAAAGAAATAACAAAAGTTAATGAAAAACTGATGTGACATAGTGTATCAGAGTTTAAGACTTTGATAAATTTTACGAATAATCATACCCTAATCATTCTATTCTACTCGCTTAGTTATCTCTCACAAGTTTTGCATTGTGTAGACATAGAGTGAAATAAGTGTTGCAATTCTTTACTACCTAAAAATTGATATATTCATGAATTATTTTCTTTATCAATGTTTATTTTTTCTACGAAAAAAGTAGAAATTTTTAGGTTATACACGCGCATGACCCATATTCGACCTAGATATGTCAGGTGCGGATTGGTATCTGGTATGGATTTGTGCAATTTAAATCCGACGGATTTGGGTTGGTGTCGGATTGGGTTGGATTGTGTCTCGTATAGGAAACACGGATCTAGATTTATATATTATTGGAGTCTGTCCAGATCTGACTCATTGTCATCCTTAACTATCAACTGCAGTTTTGGGTAGTTGTGGGCTAAGCCTTTGAGGTGTTTTAAATTAAAATGAAGAGCACGAGGGGTCGAGGAAAAAGTAGAGTGAAAATGAGGGATAATTATTTGTTACTCGTATTTGTTTGTTATAAAATCGGATCCTCGTGTTGGATTCGGTTTGAATGACGGGATTCATCTCCGTTAGTTTTAAAACCTAGAACACAAATCTAACTCGTACCCAATGGGTCCAAAAAATAGGACACAACCCCAGCTATTCGGGTCGTGTTTTGCTTGAATCCCATTTGTGTCTGAAATGCATGGCCATCCCTAGCAGTAGCACAATAGCACTCCAAGATATGTAGTACTATTTCTGGTGAATTAAACGTGGATAATTTGGAGTTGTGTCAATCAAATATTTGGATTGTATAAAGTAAAACATAACGTCATAAGCTCATAGCTAGTCAATTCGGTGTCCTACACTCCTACCATCTTATTTGTAGACCATCGTCCTCATATGGTTTATTGGTTTAGTCGAGGAGCAAGAAAACGAGGGGTATGTACTACTATGTCTCCGGTAAGTCTTGCTTAAGATGTGCACTATCCATTTTAATATTTAGACGAGTCAAATACTATAACATGAATACAATTAAGACAAAATTTTTGGTATTTCCTAGACAAGTAGTGGCGTGATTTGGTATCTACTTGACCGTTTTAAGGTTAAGACGAATAGTGACCGTCTTAGAAGAGAATTTGTGTTATGTCTCTATTCTTAGGTTTCATCCATCAGGAAATAGTATTATCACGTTCTTGTGGTGATTGAATTGTAGAGACGCTTTGAAACTACGTGCCTACGTCACCGCTTGTACTGGTGAAAGATGAGTAGTTCTAGTTCATAGTTGCTAGAAAGAGAGTAAGATTTCATATACAGACAGTTATTGAATAAGCCCCAGTATACTCCTATAACATAAAACCTTTCTTAACCATCAAGCATCACAAAATATTTTTTGCTTTATGAATTATAGTTTCTTCGTTCTATCGACTTCTTTACGTTTGTTTTTTATACACTAATCATAAGCTAGGTAGCACAGATACTCCTCCTAACTAGCCGTCCTGTGTTGAACACCGTGTCGGACACACGGACACCTATAAATAAGAAACGAGAGGTTGAAAGACTAAAAGAGATTAATTAGAAGATGAGTTGGGTGAGAAATGTGAATAAATTATAGTCAAAGTCAAATTTACCTTCAATTATTTACATTTAATATCAAATACCAATATAAAAATAAAATCGTACGTTATTTATAACTATAAAATATATATTTTATTAAATTTAAATGCCGTGTCCCGTGTCCTAAATTTCACGAGATGCCGTATCACGTGTCCGTGTCCGTGTCCGTGTCCGTGTCCGTTTTCGTGCTACCTAGATCATAAGTGAGAATAATTTTTAATACAACTACTACTATATACTTCGTATAACATAAAATATAGTCATGTGATATCTTTTATAATTTTGAGTATTATCTAACTAAAGATACGATAAAAAAAATGAGCATTGCTATACATTTCTAAAGCAAATGTACTGAATTCAATGGAACATATGGAGTATGTACAAATTTTAGTGAGAAGATAAAAAAAATACCCTTGCAAATATTTATGTCGAATACCCTTACTAATCTTATTTAAATTTCTAGACATAATTTTTTTTTGGAAAAAGTTGTCATGTAAGCTTTTTTACATCAAAAGATTCACCCGTACGTGCTATGGCATTTTCCAGTTTATAAACTTGATCATAAGCGATATTTTGTACAAATTTATCCCCCGTTTTAGCTTGATTTCTATATGATTTAGGCACTTTGTTAAGTGATTAACGAGCTAATATTACTATTCTAGTTGTTTTGCGTGCTTTGTCTCGTTTTATAGGAAATGAAGCGGTTTTGCTATACTTTCTTACTTTATGGAGCAAAGGCACTAGAATACAAGTTTACGAGGAACCGATGATAGCAATTTCATGATTGGATTACGATTCCGCTACATCCTTCCTCAAGTGGACTCATCTTGGACTTTGACTTTGTTTCTCAAAAGAAAACATCAACCCAAGTCAAAGGAAGACTAGCCCAAGCCCAATTACGTGCTGCATTGACCAAGACCAAAGCATAGAAACGCGTGCCCAAAGAAGAAATTGGAAGAGACGAAAGAAGATCCATCAGGGTTACATACCCGATCGGATTTACTCCGCGTCATCTCGAGCACCATCACCACATCGCACCTTGCGGTCCCAAGCCGAACCGTTGTCTCTGATACCATTGGTCGACCAGAGATGCGGAGTAGCATCGTGCAGAGTAGCCTGGTTGGCCCGACACGGGGTTGTGTCGGGTGCGGAGTAGCGCCAAGTGAGGGGGAGTTGCAGCACACACACAAGTGAAAGAGGGAGATTGTTGAGATCTCTTCCCATATGTGTGTGAGGGGCACTATCCCACATTGGTAGAATACAAGTGAAGGGGCTAGTTTATAAGTAAGTGGGCTACTCCTCCTAACACCAATTGGTACCCGATCGGGTATGTCTGCTGATGAACGCTTCTTGGCTCTTGTTCTACCAAGCCTTAATGAAGTGCTTTATTAGGTTGTCTAGGGTATGAATTTGGACGAAACACAGCAGCTAAGCAGCCCTATATAAGCCTAAACTCATGAGAAGAAGAGGCATGCAATCATAACACAACACAACATTACATATTTTACATCAATCTTTCATATAAGTTTTAGATCATAGTTTATAGTTTATGCAATCTTAGACTATTTTTATAGCAATTTCCAAGTACTTCTCTAGTGTTTCTATAAGCATTTGTCATTATATTGGGTTGGATATTTGTTCTTTGCTTTCTTTCTTACATAATTGTACCCCAATCCCGGTAATTTTCTATCCTTTATTTACGCAATTTCCGACATCATTGTTTTCTCTTTATAGTATTGTTTTCATCATCATATTAAGTTCATGAACTATAATCTCATTAGTCTTGTTTTTATATTATTGTTGGTAGGAAATCCATATAAAAGTAATCTAGTTGAGACCAAAATATCGTTTAATATGTCATACTTTATTTTGCCTAAACATATAATAATCATCATAAAATTCATCATTAGAATCATTACTAATATAATCTTGATCACCTTAATCATTTTAGTACTTTTATTTCGTAGTTTAATTTTGCTTATCATTTTCCTCTTAATTTATTTAATCACATAAACTAAATCTAGTATTGTAAGATTATCATTTTGTAAATGCAATAAATAAAATTGGAATATTGAAATGATTTGCTATTTAAAATGAATTAAAAGAAGAATCGATACCAATAGAACCATCTAGTTTGTTTCTTCCTTTGGTCGTGTCAAATTCTATAACTTTGTTTAATGGCCATAAACAATTGTTTGTATTAGTCAATTTCCGTCTTAGAAATGAGAGTTGGGATGAGAATTAGGACTACCAATAGGGGTTTAGTGACCTAACCAGGCTGAAAGGACGTTAGGACCCATTAAAAAGTCGGTACGAATCCGAGAGGAATATACCGCTACAAGGCTTAGACAATCGTAGTAATTCTAATATTGGTATCAATAAAGCTTTTAAATCATTTGACATGAATTTCTAATTCTCTATATCAATTTGATTAGATAGTTTATTTTATCGTTTTAGTTCGTTTATGATATCGTTTTATTTTATTGCCATTAGATAGTTTTTATTGTTGTTTTTACTTTATTGTTGTTAGGTAGTTTTTATTGTTTTTATTAGATCATCGTAATTTTTATTGTCGTTTATTTAGTTTATTTTACCGTCATCAATTAGATTAGATTTATTTTTATTGCAATTTCCATACTTGTCATTTAAATATCGTCATTGTACATGTTATAGTTTAGACAATCACCTCAAATAAATCGAACTTAAATGAAAATCCCCCCATAACAATTCATAGTTAACACGTACTCCCTGAGGATCGATCCCTACTTCCCTAATTACATGTTATAGTTTTTGAACTTGCTAGTGGGATCCTAAGGGTCCATATGACTCTAATTGCTCTCATTGAAGGTAACCAATTCAGTGGCGAGCCAAATGAAAACCCAGCCCACCATATCCAAACCTTCTGTGAGTTGTGTCAAACTTTTAAGAGGGAAGGGATCACCCAAAGCCAAATCAACGAAACTCTATTTCCCTTATCACTAAAGAGAGAAGCCAGATGGTGGTTCAGCCGTCATCTAAAAGATGCCACAAAACCAATGGAGTGGGAAGAGATTGTCATAGCTTTCCATCTTAGGTTTAAACCTCAATCCACCATGTCAAACCTATCGAGTAATTCACAAAGAGAAAGTGGGGAAGGTTCCCAAAGTAATGGGGGAGAGCGAAAGAAAAGCCGAGTGGAAACCTCATGTGATGTTGACACTACCATTTCCTTAGCCTGTCCCGTTCCATCAAATGAAACCACCCTAAGAAGTACTTTATATCGTCCACGAGTTTTAAACCCGTTTACCTCATCAACAACCCCTTGTGAACTTTGTGGAGGAATAGGGCATGTACCTCAAAGATGTGGGAATAAACTCACACCATTAAACCCCTTTCACCCACAATTTCGCCAAGCCCAACCTACTAATGCACCCCATACCATTCCATACTCATCTTTTCAAAACTGTCAAGTAGATGCCAAGTTGAGGGAAGTAATACAAGCACAACACAACATGTACTCATACTTCTTTTCTACAATATGCTCACTGAAATCAACCATCATGTCTCTCCAAAAGAGAGTAGAAGAGTTAACCCCGTCGAGTTCAAGCCAAACCACCCAAGAGAGTGAAGACCCGTTAATAGTCACGATCGACATGATTGGTGAAAAACCTTTTGATAATCCTTTTGGGAATGGTGAGAGCTCAACCGAGGAACAAAAATTGAGAAGCCTATTGTCCCGTGTAGAAAGCCTTACCGTTATTCTCCGCGAGCTTAAAGAGAATTGCACTTGTAATCCAGGAAAGAGTAAGGAGCCCATCTATAAGTTGCCCCACGAACATTACAATAATCCTTCACTAGCCAAACCAACCCGAACCCCTACAAAAGAGAAGACATCCCGTCTCGAATCTTTGATCATGACTTTGATAAGAGCTCAAGGGAAGTTAGAAGAAAGAGTTGGTAAAGCAGCGATGGAAAATGACAAAGCTTTTTCAAAGTTGGAGGCAAGGATTGGCAGGACATTTCAAGAAGAAGAAGCAACCCAAGATATTCCCAAGGAACCTTCCCTTGTAGAAGGGAAGGTTATCATTCCTACAAAGCTTAAAGATCCAGGTTGTTTTAATATTTCCTTCACATTGAGTCATCATAAGGTCATAAATGCATTATGTGATTTAGGGGCCGCTATTAGTGTCATGCCCTTTTCCTTCTATCAAGACCATTGCCCAATGCAAATGAAGATTACAAATACTAGCCTTCAAATGGCCGATGGAACTATGCATACTCCAGCGGGAATTGTGGAAGATGTCCCCATTCGGACTGGATACTTTCTTGTTCCCGTTGATTTTTATGTAATCTTTTCAAAGAAAGATAAAGAAAACTATATTATATTAGGAAGACCTTTCCTAAATACAGTTGGGGCTTGTATCGATGTACAAGGAGAGAAGATCACTTTTGAAATGGAGGGATCACGTGCCACTTTTGATAAGAAGGGGAATGTAATGAGTGTAGAAGATGGTGACCTCGAAGCATTCAAGGCTTCGGAAATGTATTTGGATTAGATTGCCATGGGTGTTGACCAAGGTAAATGAAAGTTCAAGGACGAAATCAAGCTACAAAAGAGCCCATATCCCTTCACAAGGCTTAAGGAGGGATAGAAATTCAAAGTCTAGCATGACTTAAAAATGCGCTTGTCGGGAGGCAACCCGTCTCTCTATTTACTTTCTTTTTTATGCATTCCTTATTCCACTCGTTAGACAATGATTGATAATTTTGTTTTGGACTATTTCATTTGGACACTCTTTTTGGATTTTTGGGTTGTAATAGCTAGGAAACAATTTTCATTTTACTTGTTATTTACATATTTAGAAATGCATGCTTAGTTCGAAATTTTTCGTACTTGGAACTGGAGGACTTATTGAGATGAAAAGGAGCTACTCTTGGCCCATGTTGCCAAGTCCATTAAGGTTAGTAAGCATGTTCAAGGCCATAACCAAAAGGTAAGGGAAAGTAACAAAGAAAAAAAGAATAGAATCCGGATCAGCAAACTTACCCGATCGGATTCATGTATACCCGATCGGGTAAGTGTCAGGCTTCGTGTTTTGTTCTATTTTATTCTATAAAATCCACTCTCTACCTTTGCTTGCTGCTACTATCCCGTGTTCTCCATATTCAAAGCTCAAAATCTCTCAAAAACCTTCATTTCTTAGTCATCTCTTGCAAAATTTGTCACCATAGTTCATCCAAGGCAACATCTAAGCATTATCAAGTAAGTTAATTCTACTTTAGTTACTTCAATCTCTCTATTTTTCAGAAATCCAACATGAACAAACCCTAACCCAAATTTGGGGGTTTTTGATTTTACTTGAAAAACTTGTTTAAATTGGATTTCTAATACTTCTTACATGTTATAGAGTGAATGTTAGTGATTAATTAGAAAGCTTACTATGATTTGAATGCTCATATGCCAATTAGAATACTCATCTCTACTTTGTGCTAAAAACTCATGCTTAGTGGTAGTATAATGCTTGAATCCATGATTTATACTATGAACTTATGCTCTTATCGTGTTATTTTAGCATTAGTACCTTTAAGTAGTGCCCAAACTCAAGATTCAAGTGTAATGTTGATCATAATCTTAGTGAAATATTGTTATGCTTAAAAACATCCATTTGTGCTCAAAGGTAGCATGATAATGTTTCACTTATGTAATTATGCTTGAATTTGTGCTTAAATGCCTAGTATTCTAACACTTATGCTATCAATTTGTGTTTATGATGAAGTGTTCTAATACTAGTTTCTTGTAGCAAATGGCACCTAACCCAAGTCTTAGGAGATCAAAGAGGGCAAAAACTACCAACTAAGGGGAAAGTAGTAGAGCCCGTGAAGAGGACGTAGAAATGCTAGAAGCTGATAATCAACCCGAAAATCAAGGAGGACAAGGTGCTATGCATGATCCCGATTTTCCGGATGTGGAGTTTAGTTCAAACAAGCAATGGCAATGTTGGTTCATTATCAAGAGCAAAGGTATGAGAGCTACCAAATTCCTTGATATTTCTTCTTTAAGGCACATGAAGCTTTATGAGCATGTCAAGGTATTATTTAGGGGTCTAGGAATGACTACTGCTATGAACTTTAATTATAAGACCTATCCCCAATTGACCCTTGAATTCTTGAGTTCATTTGAGTTGCAAAGGTCTAGGCAAAAAGGCTCTATTCCTCAAGTTCGGTTACGATTGTTCAACAATGACTATAGTATGGACTTAGGGACCTTTGCTGACCAATTCGGTCTCACCCATGAGGATACTGTTACCTCACCTCCCGAGGGCTTTGATATTAGCCATGTTTGGAACACCATTTCTACTTACCCTGTCTCTCGTTGGGACAATATCCCACACCAACACATCCATCATCCCGCCATTAGAATCTGGCAAAGATTCATGGGATGGACCTTCTTGGGTCGTGCTGAGCCACATTTGGTGAGACGGGTAGAGTTAGATATTTTAGGAGGGTTCTTGAATGTAAATGGTGATGAATGGTCGATTAGAATTCCTTACTATTTTGCTGTTCAATTGACTAAAGCCACTAATCCAAAGAACATTGGCATTGTTTATGGAGGCCTTATCACTCGCCTTGCTACGCGAGTTTGTGGTTTTAACCAAGCCACCACTGACCTCCAAGCATTGACTACACCTCCCACCGAGATGGGAAATGGGTTGGATTATGATTATTTTGTGCAGCTTAATTGGTTTCGTGTCTTTCACCCCCATATGATCTGGAGGATAGCTGGCCGTGATTCGGTCAAATTGACCGCTGAGGTGAACCAGATTCCATTGCTTAGGCAGCGTCCTCGACTTCAGGAGGGCGAGGCCATCTTACCCCGTCCCACTTATTTTCTTCCTGTTGGGGATATCACCCCCGATGACCCCCCTGTTCAGATTAGATCCCGCCGCCCTGAGGTAGGATCATCCTCTCAGTCGACCCATGCTAAGGGCGACGTGACTGCCATGTTTCGAGCATTGACCATGTCCATTGGTAGAGTCCAGTCCGACCAGCAGCTTGCTCTGCACCCCATTTATGATCACTTTGCGAGGCAAGGTGTGATTAGACCTGAGGGCCCCCACCCGTCTTTCTATACTTGGCCCGAAGGGAGGTATGGTACTGCTTATTATGATGCAGGTGTGCAGCAGACCGGACCTGATTACTGTGGTACTGACTATGGCGTCGAGAGTTTTGGAGGATATGGAGGTGATTTTAGTGGTCACCAAGTAGATGAGTACCAGTCCTTAGGAGCCAGCAACCCTACAGGGATCGTTGCTTCTAGTAGTAGTTATTATTCTGGAGATGATACCTATTACACAAATGCTTGTGGATCCGCATCCGAGCCGCCTCCTTCAGAGAGGAGAGGTCGTAGCTGGTGGTCTTTGGGATGAGATGATAACAAGCTCCCCTTGTTCATACTAGCTTGGGGGAGGCTAGACATTTTGTAAGCTTTTCTTTCTTTCTTTCTTTTATTTTTAGCATTTTTAGTTTTCTTTTTAGCCCCTTTTTCCATTAGAATTTCATCTTGTTTCTCTGTTCAATGTGCTACCAACCGTTTCTCGGTTTGCTTCTATTATAATTGCATGCACATTGAGGACAATGTGAAGTTTTAGCTTGGGGGAGGATTTGCATTTAGGACTTACTGCATTTAGGATTGCATTTAGATTTTTACTTTTCTCATTAGCTTATTTTCTTCTAATTTTATTAGTTTATTTTTAGTTTATTTTTTCCTTGTTTGTTTTTATCATTTTAAAAATCTAAAAAAAAAAATCAAAAAAATCAAAAAGACAAAAAGAAAAGATCATTTCCATCTTACATTTCTCAATTTATAGTTTTTATAAGCTGATGTTTCATTATGATATGAGGAATTGTGCATTCATGGGGATGTCTTGTACACAGTAGGTAGAAAGTTGCATTTGGACTTAATTAAGCTTGATCTTGACTTTGGCAAGCTACTCATATTGTAAGGTAGAGCCTTCAGTGGTCAGTACATCTGAACCCGATCCCAGTTTAGGAGTGAGTAGTTTATCCTTATAGTCTGTGTCACATCAAAACGCATAAGTATGGTTTTTATTCCATTTTCTATAAGTATTACTATCATGATCTACATTTTGAAGCCATTTACCCTTGTTCACATTTTGCATTGGCCAAAAACACCCTTCTTTTTAGCTACATTACATTATTGCCTACCCTTGTTGAGCTAGTAACTGACTATATGTGTAGGGGTGTTCTGTGCTTTTGCAATATTCTGATAATGCCACCATTTAGTGTGAACCTGCTGTCTCGGGATTGCTGATTCCCGTGTTTTTCAGTGAAAGAAAGTTTGAAAAGAAAAAGAAAAAAAAAGAGCTTTGAAAAAATGAAAGAGAAAAAGCTCAAAAGAGAAAAGAAAAGAAAAAAGAGGAAAAACGCTTCCATGAATGAAAAGGAAAAGAAAGAAAAATTTTGGGAAGTCGTAACTTGATTTGTCATGTTTAATAAGCCAATATGCTGCTTTTGGCTTTGACTATTGTTTATGGAAATTGGTATGATTTGGATTGAGCATCCACTGCACATTTGGTTATTACTAGCTTGACTTAAAGCCCCACATGACCAAAATCGTTTGTCTACTTTCTTACCCAAATTTCCCAAGCCTCTTCTTTATTTCTTCTGGCTTCTTACATTACATTTTGATCATGATTAGTCTAACTTAATGAATTTGGATTGTCTACCATACTAGACTGCAGGCACATTCTTATAAGTTGTAGATAGGAGAGTGTCACTTCAAATTTTGAACCAATATTTCCTATTTTAAAAAAAATTGAGTGAAGAGTGTATCGAAAGAATCCGTAGTCAATAAGATCATGCAAAAGCTGAAAAAGTCCAAAGAATATTTTCTATGCTACGCCGTTATGTAATTCTCAACCATGATTCACACTTTCCTTTGCCCTTGTTGTTTCGGGTTTATGATTCATCTACTTGTTAAGAGCTTATTTTTGAGATTTGGATGATAGATTGATCATTGTTTGCTACCCTTGTCCTGGTTATGATTGTTATGTTTGCTTGAGGACAAACAAGGGTTTAGCTTGGGGGAGTTTGATAAGCGATATTTTGTACTAATTTATCCCCTGTTTTAGCTTGATTTCTATATGATTTATGCACTTTGTTAAGTGATTAACGAGCTAATATTACTATTCTAGTTGTTTTGTGTGCTTTGTCTCGTTTTATAGGAAATGAAGCGGTTTTGCTATACTTTCTTACTTTATGGAGCAAAGGCACTAGAATACAAGTTTACGAGGAACCGATGATAGCAATTTCATGATTAGATTACGATTCCGCTACATCCTTCCTCAAGTGGACTCATCTTGGACTTTGACTTTGTTTCTCAAAGGAAAATATCAACCCAAGTCAAAGGAAGACTAGCCCAAGCCCAATTACGTGCTGCATTGACCAAGACCAAAGCATAGAAACGCGTGCCCAAAGAAAAAAATTGGAAGAGACGAAAGAAGATCCATCAGGGTTACATACCCGATCGGATTTACCAAATACCCGATCGGGTATGTCTGCTGATGAACGCTTCTTGGCTCTTGTTCTACCAAGCCTTAATGAAGTGCTTTATTAGGTTGTCTAGGGTATGAATTTGGACGAAACACAGCAGCTAAGCAGCCCTATATAAGCCTAAACTCATGAGAAGAAGAGGCATGCAATCATAACACAACACAACATTACATATTTTACATATAAGTTTTAGATCATAGTTTATAGTTTATGCAATCTTAGACTATTTTTATAGCAATTTCCAAGTACTTCTCTAGTGTTTCTATAAGCATTTGTCATTATATTGGGTTGGATATTTGTTCTTTGCTTTCTTTCTTACATAATTGTACTCCAATCCTGGTAATTTTCTATCCTTTATTTACGCAATTTCCGACATCATTGTTTTCTCTTTATAGTATTGTTTTCATCATCATATTAAGTTCATGAACTATAATCTCATTAGTCTTGTTTTTATATTATTGTTGGTAGGAAATCCATATAAAAGTAATCTAGTTGAGACCAAAATATCGTTTAATATGTCATACTTTATTTTGCCTAAACATATAATAATCATCATAAAATTCATCATTAGAATCATTACTAATATAATCTTGATCACCTTAATCATTTTAGTACTTTTATTTCATAGTTTAATTTTGCTTATCATTTTCCTCTGAATTTATTTAATCACATAAACTAAATCTAGTATTGTAAGATTATCATTTTGTAAATGCAATAAATAAAATTGGAATATTGAAATGATTTGCTAGTTAAAATGAATTAAAAGAAGAATCGATACCAATAGAACCATCTAGTTTGTTTCTTCCTTTGGTCGTGTCAAATTCTATAACTTTGTTTAATGGCCATAAACAATTGTTTGTATTAGTCAGTTTCCGTCTTAGAAACGAGAGTTGGGATGAGAATTAGGACTACCAATAGGGGTTTAGTGACCTAACCAGGCTGAAAGGACGTTAGGACCCATTAAAAAGTCGGTACACGAATCCGAGAGGAATATACCGCTACAAGGCTTAGACAATCGTAGTAATTCTAATATTGGTATCAATAAAGCTTTTAAATCATTTGACATGAATTTCTAATTCTGTATATCAATTTGATTAGATAGTTTATTTTATCGTTTTAGTTAGTTTATTATATCGTTTTATTTTATTGCCATTAGATAGTTTTTATTGTTGTTTTTACTTTATTGTTGTTAGGTAGTTTTTATTGTTTTTATTAGATCATCGTAATTTTTATTGTCGTTTAGTTAGTTTATTTTACCGTCATCAATTAGATTAGATTTATTTTTATTGCAATTTCCATACTTGTCATTTAAATATCGTCATTGTACATGTTATAGTTTAGACAATCATCTCAAATAAATCGAACTTAAATGAAAATCACCCCATAGCAATTCATAGTTAACACGTACTCCCTGAGAATCGATCCCTACTTCCCTAATTACATTCTTTATGTTGTTGTCCTAAGTGTGGGTAATTATTTTTGTATCGGGACTGCGACACAAACCGGTCAAAACTACACGATCAGTTGTAGTACAATTGGCGATGTAATTTCTGAGTTTTATAATAAAGTTTTTGAGCTTTGGTCAGGGCCGGTTCTGAACATTTTAAGGCCCTAGGCAAAATACGATTATGGGCCCTCTTAAAAAATTTGTAGTGAGTATTTTCACAGTAACTAATCTGATATTGTGTAAAGGGATTTCTAGCTAAATCAAGAAACAAGGCATTTTGTAGTGAGTATTTTCACAGTAACATCTCAAATGTTTAACAATATAGTTATCAAACCCCAAAATTATCTACTTATACTTTTTCACGACATATAGGCACATATATTGACATATACTGTAACGTTTGTAATATATAGCACAATATATAAATATTTTTAAGTTATCTATACAACAAGTACTTCATAGGAGACTCGATGTAGATATCTTTCACGCCACAGGCATTGCGGGTAATCGCAGGATGTGTCAGGATATGGATATCGTAAGGTAACTTGTCGATACCGCTACCAAAAGGTATGCTCCTATCGACGTTTACAAACATGGACGATTGATTGCATATATGTCGAAACATCGTACAAACTTTCTGGACATTCTCAATTATGTCCACCGTTGTCAGTTTTGATAATATCAAAACCCATATTTTCAACGGTATTAGTGCCCAATTCACAGTTGTTCGTGTTCTTCATTTGTAGCTTGATTTTTTGTTTACGTACTAGCTACAATAAGACCAACTCATACAATGAAATTTTTTGGATATTAGAAAACACCCATTTCATAAAATCTACTTTGTAAATTAATCAAATTAAGCTTAAAGTAATTATTGATTAATGAGCCATTAATTGAGTTAAGAGTTAATAATAGTGTAATTGCAGCCACATTCTTTGTCTCGTATTTACTATGTAATTAGTGGCTGTGTTGTTTGGCTTTCCGGTTGCTCGAAACTCTTATACTCTTGTACTACAAATCTCATATAATTCATTCAATTCTAAACTTGCAATATTACTGAAAAACTTGAAACTATAACCATCAATATTATCAATATAATGGAAGAAGTAGTAGTGAAAAACAAAACAAAATGCAAGACTAAGATAGCAATGGGATGCGAATTATGTACATTATGTGGTGTTAATATTGCTACTTTCACTTTCTCTCCGGCAGGCAAGTTATTTAGTTTCGGTCACCCTAGTACGAAGGCGGTAATTCAACGTTACATTAATAACACGATTAATTGAAACAATAACGGTAATAGTAATAGTAACACTAATAACAACAATATATTTTATAAACAGTAATCTTGTGACAATTTTTTTGTTTTTCCATATTTTAAACTACACTTAGAAAGTAGATAAATAATAGGGAGAAAAGTAAAAGCAGAAAGTGGATTATATATACTTGATAAAACTTAAAAGCAAAGAAAGAATAATGAGCAGATGACACGCACTTTGATTTTTGGTTGAAGTGTAGAGTATATATTAAAGGTGGTTTGTGATGAAATAAGTTGAAGAAAAGGGTTTGGTATTTATAGGGAAAAAGGAGGGAGAATGTTAGATGTTGAGGGAGGGAGAAGAGTAGAATGTTGAGGGTAGATGAGAGAAGGGTAGATCAGCATGAGCATATACTACAGAGAACTACAGATCAACATCTAACATTCCTAGAAATGATGTTAGCTACTTCAGTGGTTTTGTCTTTTTAACACTAAGCTGCTGTTAGAAGATAACTGATCGTAGGCTCGGGCATCATGATTTATAGATTAGCCAATTAGAAGTACTTTGTTTCGAATTAAACAAGTTCAATTGCAAACTAAAGACGAAAAAATGGTCAGTAGCTGAAGAAATGCTATAGTTTCTACTAAGATAATCCCATAGGTTTCCAACCAAGCTCTAACATTGCGACTATTGTGATGGATGATGATATACTTGCATTGTTGTGATAATTGTGATGGATGGTATTGTGTTTACAAAGAGCAAGACGAGTACTGAGACGCAAACAACGAGGCAATCCAAAATGCAATGAAAATATATGAAGAGGCTCGGGCTGATCAAGTAACGATGAATTTTTGCACAGGTATGTGAGCTTGCTTTGGTCCATAAGGTGTCCTTCATTAGATTACCCTTTCATAAGAAATGCTTAGATAGGGCCGATGACACGTCAACAACCACTCGTCCTAATGTACAGTCTGAAAATGCTAAAACCTTATCATAGGTGCCATGTTCAATCGCAATATTAGTGTGCAAGGATGCAAGCACATGAGCGCCTATACCAGGGAGTACAGGGAGCAGCAGGCGCGCGAGAGGCGCTGATATTGGCAGACATGATGGTAGGTAAGGAGGATGTGTCGCTGATACAATCATTAAGAAGGGTAGATGAAAGAAGTGTAGATAGCAAAGGAGAAGTGTGATAGACTGATAGTTAGGTAGTCAATCTTGCTATTATATTTGTGGACAGTTATAAAGATCTTATTTCATTTTTATTCTAGTGATGTGGGACATGGGTTCAGGGCCGGTCCTGAACATTTTAAGGTCCTAGGCAAAATACAATTATGGGCCCTCTTAAAAATTTTGTAGTGAGTATTTTCACAGTAACTAATCTGATATTGTGTAAAGGGATTTCTAGCTAAATCAAGAAACAAGGCATTTTGTAGTGAGTATTTTCACAGTAACATCTCAGATGTTTAACAATATAGTTATCAAACCCCATAATTATCTACTTATACTTTTTCACGACATATATGCACATATATTGACATATACTGTAACGTTTGTAATATATAGCACAACCTATAAATATTTTTAAGTTATCTATACAACAAGTACTTCATAGGAGACTACAACATGTACCTAAGACAAGAACGAAAGATTTTACATGTAACAATCGTATTCCGTTGATCGAACGTGTTAATATATTTTGAATATGAAATCGTTAAGTTTTAAGATTTTGGTTTTGAAATATTTCGACTATAAATTGTAATGTTAATATTACATAATCTTCATACGTTGTCATGTACAAGTCGCTAATTACAAATCAAATTATTATACAAATAAAAAATCTTAAACATGGTACTAAAATGTAACTGTTATTTTTAGTTTATTATAAATAAAAAAAATCCGAAACAACAACCCCGTGCATAAAGTTTAAGACTAGTTTAGGTGTTATTTTGTATACCAGATACTTTATAACTAGACACGTGCAATTTGCATGGGGTGAACAATACTTTATATTAGATTAGATGTCTATTCTTGTTTTATTTATTATTATTATCTATTATTTTAATATGCTCAACTGAAGGATCGAGATGAAAGAAAGTTATTCCAATTCCTAAATGGTCTGAACCCCTCCTTCTCTACTATGAGAAGCAATGTGCTGATGATGTCTCCTCTCCCATCTCTGGAAGAAGTTGCTGCCATCTTCCAACATGAGGAGGCCCAAAGGAAGAATTTCAAGGGACCTGAGAAGATGGATATTGACAACTCAGCCTTTTATGTTGGTAAGATTGAGTCTGATACTACACCCTACTGTCAAGCTTGCACCAAGAAAGGTCACACCAGGGATAGATGCTGGAAGGTAATTGGATATCCAGCCAATCACCCAGTAGTTAAATGCTTTCCAGAAAAATCTCAAGCCAACAAACTCAAGATCCTTCATCAGGGGTCAAGCTCAAGACCTTTCAAGACTGGTGCAAACAAAGGAAAACAAACTCATTATCCTAAATATGGGAAAGCAGCCAATGTTATGATGGGAGATGGTCCAGGAGACATGAGAGATGCTATAACTTTGACAACTTAACAATTTGAACAACTCATGAGCAATCAGAAAGGAACACGCACTTACCTTGATACTGAAGATGAAATGGAAGTCAACTTTGCAGGTATGGCCTATCTAAACTATTGTTATGCCTCAAATATATCTCATGAATGGATCATAGACTCTGGGGCATCTTACCACATGATAACTGACCTGAATGTACTAGAAAATGCAAAAGAATTGAAAAACAAGCCTAAAATAAACATGCCAAATGGAGAAACAACTATTGTGTTACATATAGGGACATATAAGCTTGCTAGAGGTATGACTTTGAACAAAGTTTTATGTGTCCCTGACTTCAGACATAACTTGTTGTCTGTTCAAAAGTTGACTAGGGATGAACAATGTTATGTGATATTTTATGAAAATTTGTGTGTGATACAGGACTCTCAAAGAAAGAAGATTAGGGGGCTTGGAAGAGTAAACAAGGGTGTTCATTATTTACTTAACAATTTTGTTAAATCACACCCTAAGTTAGTTAATGCTTCTATTAGGTTGAAAACCCATGTTTTATGTAATGTTAGAACTACTAGTAGTATTTCTTCTGGTGAAGGGAACAATTCAGGTGGCATATTTTTAGTCTTTGTACTGCACCTGAAAATATTTGTACTAAATTGTCAATGATTAATGATAAAAGTCATGATGTGTGGCATCTAAGACTAGGACATGCTGCTGACAGCAAACTCAAACACATTTCAAACATACCTAAATCACTCAAATCCAATTCCAGGGCCGGGTGTTTGTGTTACTTGTTCCATGCCCAAACAAACCAGATTCCGTTTTCCTATTAGGACTGACAAGGCAGCTCACATTTTTTACCTGGTACATGTAGATATATGGGGGACCGTACTGGAAAAGAAACAAGAAGTTAACATAAGTACTTCTTAACTATAGTTGATGATCATTCTCGAGCAACTTGGGTCTATCTTATGAAAACTAAGTCTGAAGTGGCATACCTACTAGTGCAATTCTATAAATTTGTCAAGAATCAATTTGGGAAAACCATCAAAAATCTCAGGTCAGACAATGCTATTGAAATCACAAAAGGTGACAGCAAAAGATTCATATTATCACAGGGCATTTGGCACCAAACAAGTTGTGTTGAAACCCCTCAGCAGAATGGGATTGTTGAAAGAAAACACATGCATCTACTTGAAATTAGCAGGGCCATCAGGTTCAGTTCAGGACTCCCGTTAACCTTCTAGGGTGATTGTGTCCTCACAGCCACATATATCATAAATAGACTCCCCACTGCAGTATTATAACATAAAACTCCCTACGTAATTCTGTTTAATAAAGTCTCTAATTATGACACGATGCGGGTCTTTGGATGTCTGACTATAGTACAAAATCCTAGCAGAGATAAGGACAAATTTAAACCAAGGGATATACCTTGTGTTTTCATAGGCTATCCACTCTCTCAGAAGGGATACAAAGTCTGTGACATAGTGAGGAAAACTGTATTCGTGTCTAGGGATGTCCAGTTCTTTGAAGGTGTGTTTCCATACAAGATCATTAATTTCACCCAATTTCTTCCCTCACTGCAATCTGGCCAACATCCCACACTCACCCCCAAACATGTGGGAGACAATCTCATTTTATTTGAGCCTGCCTATCCCCCAATGGCATCCAATGATCAGTCAAGCTCCTATACTGAGCCACCTCCACTGTTCACTAAGGAAACCCTCACTGTTAACCCTGCTGATCCCCCTGAGCCACACACAAGATCCATAAGAACCCGGAGAGCTCCAGAATGGACAAAGGACTACATAGTCCACAACCCTGTCATGGCTCCGACTACCATTGCCAACATGGTTCAACTTCATCTCCCCAA
The DNA here is from genome assembly GCA_022085475.1 of Heliosperma pusillum. Lineage (NCBI taxonomy): Eukaryota > Viridiplantae > Streptophyta > Magnoliopsida > Caryophyllales > Caryophyllaceae > Heliosperma > Heliosperma pusillum. Next base: position 64,132 of record JAIUZE010000628.1, read on the forward strand.
ACCCTTTGCTGGGAATGCCACTGCCACTATGACTCAACAAGGCCCTAATTCTTTTCAAGAAGTTGTTCAGCATCCAAAGTGGATCAATGCCATGAACCTGGAATTGAAGTCACTTCATGACAACTATACTTGGGAACTAACTGCTTTACTGAAGGGACGGAAAGCTATAGAGTGAAAAGGGGAGTTTGCCGAGAAGGTTTGAAAGCTATTGAAGTCCCTCTATGGTCTAAAACAGGCCTCACGACAATGGTTCCCCAAGCTCTCACATGTCTTGGTTAACTGCGGTTTCAAACATTCTAATGTAGATATCTCCCTCTTTGTGACGCAACAACATGGTAGCACCACTGTGGTCCTCGTCTATGTTGATGATATGGTCATTATAGGGGACAATCCCACTGAAACTCAATACCTCAAGTCCCAGCTTAGTTCTTCGTTCACATGAAAGACTTACGTGCCCTAAACTATTTCTAAGGCCTTGAAATAGACAGGAGAAGTGCTGGCATCTTTGTCTCCCAAAATAAGTATACCTTGGACCTCCTCCACTCCTTTGGAGTAGACAAATCTGGGGCCATTCAACTACCTGTCAATCCGGTGATCAAACTGGAACCTGGTAAGGGAATTCCTTTACCCCATCCAGATAACTATCGGAGATTGGTGGGCAAACTGATTTACTTAACCATTACAAGGCCTGATATTGCTGTCTCTGTTCAGCTGCTCAGTCAGTTTCTCCAAAATCCTACCTCTGATCATATCCAGGCAGCCAGACGAGTCCTTATATACCTCAAGTCGGTTCCACGCCAGGGTATCTTGTTTGCCAGTAATTCTGCAGTCAAATTGACAGCCTAATGTGACTCAGATTGGGCATCTTGCCCCTTTAGCAGAAAGTCCACCACATGTTTCTGCATTCTACTTGGCAATTCTCCCATTTCATGGAAGTCCAAAAAGCAGACAGTGGTGTCTCGATCCTCATCAGATGTTGAGTATAGGGCCATGGCCATGACTACATGTGAAGTCACTTGGTTATTCAAACTTCTCCAAGATTTAGGACTTCAACACTTTGGACCAGCCTCACACAAATGTGATAATCAAGTTGCACTAGCTAATGCAGCCAACCCAGTGTATCACAAGCGTACTAAACATATTGAAGGTTATTGTCACTTTCTCAGAGAAAACATACAACAAGCAAGGGCTTCTCACTACCTCTTACGTCAACACTAAAGAACAGGTTGCAGATATCTTCACAAAATCCTGCACAGTTTCTCAGCATAAGCACTTACTGTCCAAGATGGGAGTTTCGTCAGGACTCCACTCCCATCTTGAGGGGGAGTGTAGAAGAGATATCATCTCAAGTAAAGTACCACATTATCCAACAGTCCAAAGCAAGACCAACACACTGAGTTCACCAATAGTCCAACGGAAAAGCAGACAAAAGGATCCTACATGACCTACATGATCCTACCTAATCTGTCATTGAGACTTGTAGCTAGTTATGAGTTGTAACTTTAGTAGAGTCAACTACCTAGTACTTGTGACATGCTATTATGCCATGGTCTGTGTATAGACTAGTAGTATATATTGAATCTTTGTAATTGATTCACACATACATTCAGAAATACATTAAATGAAGATCAACAACAATTATGCTCAAATCTCTTACATGTCTTCTATCCTCCTGAACTTATTTTAAATGCAACAAAAAAAATAACAATGAAAAGAAACGAAAGACGGAAGAAGAGGAGTGAAACTAGGAAAATTAATTATACTCCTATATTCTTTATTACATGCCAACTGTTGCTTTTGAACCCTCCTACTTCAATCATTGAATGCTGCGTTTTTAATTTTCTGATTTTTTTTACATTAGGCCCCTCCCAGTATTGGGCCCTTGTCATTTGCCTACCCAAATAGGCCTTCGGGCCGGCCCTGGCTTTGGTGTAAGAATGATGAATTTTACTGTAAAATTTATGAGCTCATATACTTAACATAAAAAAAAAACTAAACTTTAAACAATCTAAAAAAACACTCATAAACTCGATTAGATTTAGGTTAGTTATACAATACTATTATACTAATGGAAGTATAATCCTATTTGTGGCATTATCAGCTTCCCTTTACTCAAATTTTAATTTACTGCCTGATATGATCAGTTTAGAGCAAAGGCCATTATAAATCTTAAGAGTCATGTTCGAATGGAATTCATGATGCATGAGCACCTTGTACATTTGGAGGACTCGTTAAATTTCGCATCCTATCTATTAAAGGAACAACCACATAGCTGAGGTGTCGCTATGTGGTTGAAGGTATGCTATTTTATTTATTTCTAAATAAGGCCCCATGATGCCCCCATGTTCTCTGATAATCTTATATAATACAAAAATGATCACGTTGAACAATTAGTTATAATTTGTATTATTAAGACTATAATGACACAAAAATAAAAATAAAAATTAACATAATCAGCAAATGAAAAATCCAATATTACATGTAATGATTGAAGTATACTTTTATATATAACAAAAATATGTAACACTCTTGATTCAAACGGTTATTAATTAAGGAAAACAATAAATAAAATATACAGAGGGCCTAGGAAAAGAATTACGAAATGATTTAATAGCGAATTCTAAAAATAAAAAGGGATATTCTACATGGTAAATTGGTAACCCTTTCTTTTTGCATATTTTACATGGTACCCTTCCTTTTCTTCAAAAATACTTTGATTGTGTATGATTCATGGTCATGAATTCGGAACGTGGTGAATCTTTTTTTCAATATGATCGTCTTCTCGAGATCTTCGATTTGAAAAAAAAAATCGTTACTTTAAGAACGCGCAGTCATGAGATATCGTCGGTTAAAGTTTATTTGGTTAAAACGTTTGACCGGACATAACACTTGCAACACGTTCGTAAAGTGACAATTTTTTTCCAAATCAAAGATCTCAATAGGACGATTATTTTGGAAAAAAGAGTCGTCGCGTTCCGAATTCATGACCATGAATTATATGTGGTCAAAGTTTTTTTTGAAAAAACGAAGGGGTACTATTTAGAAAAGCAAAAAACATAGGGGTACAATATAGAATATCCCAAATAATAATAACAATATAGAATATCCCAAATAAAAATTATATCCACAAAATAGAGAAATTAAATTTTGACTCAATCATTCGTATTACATATATAGGATAATACCTCAAGTTGTATAATAGCATTGTACAGCCAATGTATATCTAATCGAGTTTATATGTATTTTTTCTGAGCTTGCTTAAAGTTTAGTTTTTTTCATGCGCAGATAAACTTTACAATAAAACTCATAATCTTTACAAATTAGCTTGAAAACTTTATTATATAGCTCATAAACTATATCGCCAGTTGTACTACAACTGGTTGTATAGTTTATGAAGGGTTCATCTTATTATCATGCATTTCATGTTTGGAGAAATAAGTTTTCCAAAAATAAATATAAAAAAAACCAGTTTTTGACATAATTAACAATTATTTTTCTGGATCTAAATTTTGATAAGACTAAAAAAAAAATATAAAACGACATAAATGATATTTAGCTTTTGTGCTTTGTTCTTCAATTTTCGACTTCAAGATTTAATTTTGTTTCCAGAAAGATTGGTGAGTGAAGAATTTGAGGTGAAAATAGTACGAGGGTGGTTAGGGTTTTGAACTTATGATAATATTAAAAGAGCGATATGATAGATGTGGGATTTTGGAGGGGTAAAAGGGAGATGAGGGAGGAGGTAGAATTTTGTAGGATTGTTGGAGGAGGTGAGGTGGGACAGTAAAATGACAGCTTTAGATTTCTAGGGTAAATGGCAATTCATAGACAATACAACCAGTTATAATGTATACAACTGGCGGTGTAGTTTACGAGTTGTATAATAGAGTTTTCGAGCTTTGTTGTAAAGATTATGAGTTATATTGTAAAGTTTATGAGTTCATCCATTAAACATTCAATAAACTAAACTATAAACAAGCTCAGAAAAAATACGCATAAGCTCGATTAGAAATAGATTGGTTGTACAATGCTATTATACCATTGGGTAAATGGAGAGTTTATTATAAATGGTTTTCTATTTGTAAGATTTTATTGGAGGGTCACATGCGCAATGGATTAATGGCCCAAAATCGTTATAGTTAAGACGATTTTTATGTTTTTTTTCGAGAGCGTTTAATAAACGGTATCATAAAATTGCATAATGTTCGGAGATTTTGAAATCTATTAAGATTAATGGTTTGAGTTCAAATATATTAATACGGCATAACTTTATTGTTTCTTTCTACTCTTTTTTTAAGTGTATCATATTTTGTTCTTCAAACTGGCATAATTTTCTATCTCATATACATTTTGTGTGTTAGATGAAAGATGGGGTAAAAATTTCCATTTTAAACGTGCTTGGGTTAAATTCGCTTTAAACTTGCAAGGGTCAAAATATTCATTTGTCCTGTTCAACGGATTCTTCTAACGCGAATAAGTTTTACTAAATAGAAAACATGTTAATTGATTTGCACGAAGATCTGCAAATATTTATACCCCTTCAATTTTACTACTCTATGCTCTTTTAATTTTCATCTAAATAATTTTGTTTAGTATTTAAGTCAAGATTTTTGAAGTCTGACTAACGGGATAAGTAGAAATTCAAATTTAATTAACAAGAAGTTATATCGGACTAAAACAAACACTTTACTAATTGCCCTAATGCATCATATTCACTAATTGCAATTATAATTTAAAAATTAAAAGTAGAAAGATTTTTTTGTTTTATTTTAAAACCATTTTTTAAAAATAATTAACTTCAAAAGTTTATATTTAATTAATATAAAAGCTAATCTTAAATATTTATATTTTCCAAAATAACATACCCGTAAAATTTACGGGTTTTAGACTAGTGTAGTGTTGTACTATTAAATTGCCTCCACCACACGATCATGACGCTAACGTGCATCTTGTATCCGCGGAAATATTGGACCCTCTTATCACCCTGCTCCTATAAATAGCTCACTACTTTAATACAACTAATCACCAATATCATATAAAATTTCTTAATTTTTTTACCGATTACAAATTTTAAAAAGAAAAAAATAATGGCAGCAACAGAATCAAACCATAATACAAATTTGTATCGCCAAACCGCAAATTTCGATCCCTCGGTCTGGGGGGATTTCTTCGTCACTTATACATGTGACAATAAGGTACAATCGAACAATAAAATAAAAATGCGTTGATTTTCTAAATACTCATTATAGTATTGGCCTATGTTATATTGTTGAAATTGTCTTTTTTCAATTTACTAGTACGAGACCCGTGCATGGCAATTTAGTAGACCCTTGTCCCACATGCATCTAAATTAACAATAATTGTCCTTTTTTTCACAGAATGTTCAAGTATGGCGTGAACAAGCTAAACTGTTGAAAGAAGAAGTGAAAAAAATGCTCAAAGATGACTTCACCATTGAACATCTAAGTGAAAAGTTGAGCATTATTGATGCAGTTGAGCGATTGGGAATTGCGTACCACTTTGAGACGGAGATTCAAGATATGTTGCAACGAGTTTTTGAGCTTTTTAATGACGATATTAATCATCAACATTATGAACTACTAATCTTAGCCCTTTTGTTTCGACTTCTACGGCAACATGGCTACAATGTTTCAAGTGGTATGTCACACAAGATAATCTTTTTTAATATTAGTGTCTTATAAGACGACTTAACATTAGTTATTACTTAACTGATATGGAGTAAATTATAATTATTTAATTAAACAGTAAGCTTCTTGAGAGGCAGAGGCCGTCTCTCACTACATTATCACATAATAGATCATTGCACCAATATCACCAATATCACGTCAATTCTCTTACAATATATTATTGTGTTTGACAGACATTTTCAATAAGTTCAAAGCTACGAAAGACGAGATTAAGGATTCAGTAACTGAGGATGTAGAAGGAATGATAAGTTTGTATGAAGCAACGCACCTTAGGTTGCATGGAGAAACTATATTGGAAAAAGCACTAGGGTTCACTAAGAATGGCCTTGAGCTCAAGTTACCCTCTCTTCGACCCTTTATAGCGGCGCGTGTATCACACTCTTTACGGAGCCCGGTTCAGAAGAGGCTCCCAAGACTTGGAGCAAGGGAATACATGTCTCTTTACCAAGACATAGAGCTTCACAATCAAGTTCTTCTCAAGTTTGCAAAGTTAGACTTTAACTTGCTGCAACTGCAACATATACAAGAGCTTAGTATCATTTCAAAGTAAGCACTTTATTTATATAAATCGAGTACGGAGTACTCCGTACTCGATTTTTTTTTTTCTTTTATATGTTGCACATCGCGGCTTAACAAAATATAAGTATAATAGTTGGATCTACACCATAACCTTAAGGTTTTGGTTGAGATACTCCATCTATCATTGTATTAGAGCGAACATGACCAAAGGTCATAGGTCAAACTCCTGACAGGCTCCAACTTCTCACGAAATGGAATTTCAGCACATGATATGGGGGCATGTGCACTAACCGCTTTTCAGGCCCAAGGAGCATCTGAGTGAGGGAGCGTAACAAAATATAAATATAATAGTTAAACCTCAAACATCATCTTAAGGTTTTTGTTGAGATGGTTCATCTATCACGGTTTAACTAAAGTCCTCCACGACATTATATATTGTATTAGAATTAATTAGTTCATTGAATTTTAAAATGAAGGTGGTGGAAAGAGCTTGATGTGAAGAATAAATTGCCATACGCTCGCGATAGAATAACAGAGTGTTACTTTTGGATACTTGGAGTTTATTATGAGCCTCAATATGCCTTGGCTAGGAAGTTTTCTACCAAAGTCATCGCTTTGACTTCAGTTCTTGATGATACTTATGATGCATATGGTGCTTATCAAGAGCTCGAGCTTCTCACACAAGCCTTTCAGAGGTATATTGTGGATGAAATCCTACATACTTTACCTTAACTATGACATTGGAACCTGAAAAAATGCTTTATTATTACAATTGTTCATAAAACTTTCCACTTAAATATTTTTAACATGTGCGGTGATGTTCCCTTAGGGCACATTTTGAACAAACCGTAATTACTTTGCAATTTTAAACGCATTGCAAAATACGAGTAAATCATGTCTTCAATAATCTGTTGTCCGTATTAGTCATTTCATATACAAAGAACAAAACTCGTTTAATCTAAAATAATTCATAGCCAAAATTTACGGGTGTTAATTAAACTAGGTGGGATATTAGTGCCATGGATGAACTCCCAGAGTACATGAAGACACTTTATCAAGCATTGCTTGAAACTTATAGTGAAATGGAGGAAGAATTGGTTAAGCAAGGGAAATCCTCTGCAATATGCTATGCAAAAGAAGCTGTAAGTTTGGACGTGCATTTGCAATTTACTTTTTTGATTAAATACATTGATTAATTATTTATAAGAGCTAAAGTTTAATTTGAGGGCGGAAATTAAATTAAACCAGATGAAAAGGCAAGTGAAAGCGTATCTAGAGGAAGCAAAATGGCTGGTAACAAAAAAGGTGCCAACGATGGAAGAGTACATTAGCGTAGCAGTCCCATCCACGGGTTATCCGCTAATGGCTGTCGTTTCGTTGGTTGGAATGGGAGACGCCGCGACTGAGGATGCCTTCCTTTGGTTACTTAGTGAACCACATGTTCTACAATCTGTATATCGGCTTTGTCGGTTCATGGATGACATTGTATCACACGAGGTACGTTAATCAGATACATTAAAACGAATAAAATTTCAAACATAATGACCATCTCATTGTGTTGGAATTCTCGAATTCATATCTAAACACAAAAGGATCTAGAACTGAAAAACAATTTAAATTATCAGTACCACCTATCGTAACTTTACTAGTTATGTGGACGCAGTTGGAAAGGCAACGAGAGCACATACCATCAGCAGTCGAATGCTACATGAAACAGTACAACGTGACAGCATCAGAAGCATGTGAGAAGCTCGGCATCGAGGTTAAAAATGCATGGAAGGATATTAACCAAGCGTACTTGGACCCTAAGGCACCTCCAAGGCCTGTTTTGATGCTTATTCTTAATTTAACTCGAGTGATGGAACTGCTTTACGCGGGCGAAGATATATACACTCATCCTCACAAAATGAAGCCTCTTGTTGCATCTTTGCTTCTTAATCCCCTACTAATATAACTTCATTTAAGCCTTAAGAACATTACATATAAAAATTGAGTCCATGTCCACAAAAACTCATACTACAACCTACGCATAAGGCCATAAGGCCTTACTAATTGTGTTGTCTATACACAATCTTATACAAGACGCCATCTATTGGTGTATGAGATGTTTTATGATAATTTTGAATTTGTTTCTATTTAATATATTTTTTTGAAGGAACGTATTTTGCTAAGTTAAAAAAAAAATGATTAGGGTAACAATTTTCTTTGTTATATTTTCCTACATCTAATAACAACATACAACATACATCATACATATATACGGAGTATATATTAACCACTATACGGAAACCCGTAAGTCAACTACCCACAATGAGGCCTAGGCCACATAACATAATACAATGACGTAATATCAGTAATATCCATAACACACACCACAAGTCGGAGCGTGGGGTTCAAGAACGTCTAACTTCGACAACAAAAGTTCAAACTCGCGCGAACCAAGTATCTTACTTAACAAATCCGTTACTTGATTAAAAGTGTGGACATAGACCGGGCGAACCATGGCACATTGAATCTCATCACGGACAGAGAGACTATAAACCTAAATATGATTGGTACGTTCATGAAACACAGGATTTCAGGCAAGAGGGAGTGCCGTCTACCTGTCACAATGAAGCAAAGTGAGTTGAGGCCCAGGCACCCTAAGAAAATGAAGATACCCACGCATCCGACCATTTGATATCATAAACCATGGTAGCCGCCATTGCATGATATTCTGCTTCAGCGAAAGAACGAGATAAAGTGGGTTGTTTATTTATTTTATAAGACTCCGAAAATCCATTCAATATAACACAATGCGTCGTCGAAGAACAACGGGATAACAAACAACTCGCCCAATCAACTACACGATAAACCGATAAGTCCAAACCTTAATCATTACAGACAAAAATACCTTGTCAATGACTCTTAAGATAAGGTACATGCCCGGTCCTGAGTTTTATGGGGTCATAAGCAAAATAATAGTTTGGGGCCCCTTAAAGAAATCTAATGCATAGTAAAAAAAAATTAAACATCCGATATAACACTCTTAAAAATTCGTTGTTTACACATGGTAGATTGTAATCATAAAAAATGGTTTTTGAGCTGTAAAATCATTGATGATAATATTAATTTCAATGTCTTTCAAAAGTACATTCTCAATTGACAAAATTGGAAGACCATTCAATTATTTTGTGGCATTAATGACCTTAAATAGGTTTTTGGCTATTGTTTTACAAATCTGTATGTATTTGGCTATTTTTTTAAAAAGTGTTAATTCAAAAATTAAAGTTCATCCTCGATTGACAAAATGACTCTTGTAGGCAGCTATTCCTTGAAAAAAATGTATGTGTTCGCTATCGTTTTAGAGAACTATTTTTTTCAAAAAGAGCTTTTTAAAATAACAAATGTAAAGATCAAGATGCGTCTATTTTTGTATAGAGAAGAAAATATGAATGAATAAGTATTTGTTTTATTTTATTCATATGTTTACAACATACAAATTTGTCATTGTTGATACTTGAGAGAGGGAGGTCGTGAATTAAGTACCTTTTAAAAATTTAAACATACAACTCGTAATTTATCAGGTCTGAAGCAGCAGTCAGGAAAATTAAACAATTCATCAGACTCTTTAAACAATGAAGATTGTGCAGATTCGAACATATCCGTGAATGAATCGAAATACAAGAAAACAAAATAACGATCAAACAAAAATAAGAACACAGCGATTTGTAAGTAGTTCGACCTACTCTCTAAAGGTCTACGTTCACAATCTGTCGTGTTAATATCTTCCTTACAAATCATCTTCCTTATAAATCAACCCGATTAAAAAGAAGACCCCCACGATCAACCCGATCGTGCGACTTGTTAGAACCACACTTGGTTGATGATGCCAAGTTTCATTGTCATTTAATGGTTTGCTTCTTAGTTATGATTTATAGCATTTGAAGCTCCCAACTATTTCTCAAGGATGGTGCAAGCAAGGATGATCAAAGATGAAGAAAGCCTTAGCCTAAGTCAAATGTTGTAAACGAGGTAGTGTAACATTCTTAGTTTGTCAAGTGACTGCAAAACCATGCAACAGTGCAAGTCACTGTGGTTTCTGATACAACAAAGGAGAATTTTCGAAAATATGAAACGTGTTGATCTTTATAAAGAATTCTTATTTTCAAAAGATTGACTTACTCTAAATTAGAAAAACAAGAGGAGTGTATTTGGATATTAAAGCTAATCTTATTTAAATATTATTTCCCAAGATTTATGGAAGATAATGTTTTATTTCCTAAAGATTTATGGAAGATAATATTTCCCAAATTTGTTATGAAAAGATTTATCTCCTATAAAATTTTATGGAAGATATTATTTGCTTTATGGAAAGATTTCTATACAAATCTGATTATCACTTTTAAAATATGATTAGAATCTTTCACATACTTTTTCTTCTATAAATCACCTCCTTATTTCTCATTTATTGTCAAGACTTTTAAGAGCATTTATTGAGAAACTTTTGCAAATTATTTCTGAGTTTAAAGCTTTGTTTTCAAGTGTTTGCAAAATTGTTTTTAAGTTTTAAAGTCTTCAAAATCGTTTTTCAAAAGAGCTGTAATTCTCCGTGTATCAGTTCGCTGCACTGTGACATCTAAGTTTGTTCCATGATCTCATGTTTAGGTCTTAATTGTGATCTCCATGTTCATTAAGTGAACGATTGAGATTAAAGACTCTGTAAACCTGTGAGATAGAACACATAAACTCTTGAAGCGGAGTAGCTTTAAGTTTGAGTGCAACCGGGGTTGGTTGGGGAGTTATTTTCATTGTAAGGGGTTTAGTAAGTTTGAGTAAATTTTCTAAACAAGCAATAAAATAACGTTGGACGTAGGCTTCGGAGTAGAAGCTGAACCAATTTAAAAATATCGTATTGTTTGTTCATTTACTTTCACATTCCGTTGCTTATTATTTACTTACTACTCATCTCGTTATTTTGCCTGCGCCACAGTCTTTCATACTGTGACGTATTGCATATCTCGCTGCTTTGTCTGTGTCACAGTCCTTCATACTGTGACTCAGATCTACGGTTACTTCTTGTGAACTTAAATTCAATTAAGCTTCTCAAGTCTCATACTTAATTGTTCTTGCTTGTGTTATCAAATAACCAAGTTAAGTAGAAATTTTTAAAAGTACACCTAATTCACCCCCTCCCCCTCTTAGGTGTTAATCGTTCTTAACTCTTCAATTGGTATCAGAGCCTCGTGCTCTTGATTTTGGTTAATACCAAAGAGTTGATCCTTTAGTTATGGACGATTCAAAACACACTAAGTATCCCATCTTCAAGGGAGAAAACTATGCCTGGTGGAAACACCGCATGGAGCACTATGTCAAAAGTGTTGACTATGAATGTTGGTTGATCATTCAAAAGGGTCCCCTCAAAATTACGGTCACTGATAAAGATGGTGTTAGTGTTCCAAAAGATGAGGATAAATATGTCGAGGCTGATTATAGAAAGGTCGAGAAAAACTCTAAAGCCATGTCCATCCTTCAATATGGCATTGGTGAAAAAGAGATTAACCGGATATCCGGATGTACCACAGCCAAAGAGATTTGGGACACCTTAAGCCTTGCTTATGAGGGAACGTCACAAGTTAAAAAATATCGTGTTGACCTTCTCATGCAACAATATGAGATGTTCAACATGACAAGAGATGAGTCAATCAATAGTTTGTCTTCACGCTTTTCTAGTATTGTCAATGACCTTAAGAGTCTAGGAAGAAATTTTGAATCCGAGGATCTAGTTCGTAAAATCCTTCGTAGCTTAACTGAAAAGTGGCAACCAAAGGTTACGGCTATTGAGGAAGCTAAAGACCTATCTACTCTCACCCTTAATGAACTAATGGGCTCTCTTATGGCTCATGAGTTAACTCTCATGAAGCGTTCTAGTGAAAGCTCCAAAGGGAAAGGGCTCGCTCTTAATGCTCTCTCAAGTGATGAGGAGGATGAGGATGACGAGTTTGCAATGTTCACTAAAAACATTGTTGGAATGATTAATGGTCGTAACTCTAAAAGGTTTAGCAACAATACTAGCAAAAGACATTTTCCAAAGAAAAAAACAAACTCCACTATTGGTTGCTTTAAATGTGGTGACAATGGTCACCAAATCAAAGAATGTCCAAAGAAGGATGACATCAAGTCTAAAGAAAAACGTGACTTTGCCAAAAATCAATACAAAAACAAAGTTATGTCAGCTATTTGGGGCATGTCTGATTCCGATGAGGATGATATCCTTGAGGAAGAATTAGATGCCAAATTGTGTCTTTCCTCGCGTTTCAATCAAGATGCTCCAAAGTCATCAAAGAAAGAATCAATCAAATGTCTTATGGCTCACTCTGTTGATTCCGATTCAGATTCTGACAATGAGGTAAATGATCTCAAGAAAAAGGTTAGATCTTTCTCCAAAAACAAAGTTTGTCTTCTTTTAGACCAATTTATTGATAAGTGTCGTGTCCAAAACGATAAGCTAGATGCCATGCAAATCGAAATAGAGGACATAGCGGAGGAAAATATCAATTTAAAAGAGTGTCTAAATGAAGTTAAACAAGTTGGTTCATCATCTTGTCTCGAGAAAGAAATTAAAAAGCTTAAAAAACAGAATCTGATCTTGAGTAAAAAGGCTGAACTGGTACATGTCACAGATACAGCCACTGTGACATCTGAGTCTAACAAGGAAATCGAGTCACTTACTAAACATGTGTCCTCCTTAACCAAGAAACGAGACCAACTTCTAATGAATCTAACAACATGTGAAAGTCGAAAAGAAGATCTTGTGCAAATTGCTGAAATGTTAAATGTTGAGTCAAGTCATGTAAAAATTGCCTTAGATCTTGCACAAAAATCAAACGATGACCTTCTTGCTCAAATTGAAATTTTACAAAAAGAATTAGCCGAGGCTAAATTGTTTTATCAAAAGTGGGAAGGAAGCCAGAATGTTTTAGAATTCCTTTTGAAACAATCACAAGAATACGAAAAGCTTGAAAAGAATGCTGGACTTGGTTTCAAGCGCAACAGTAACACTCACTGTTGCATTCGAAACCGAGACCCAAGCAAGACTGATTTTCGGAAAAGAAAATATGCTGGCCTTCCTGAATATATTATTTGTAACTATTGTGGCAAGACGGGTCATGTGTTTAATGGTTGTGAAAAGAGAGTCCTTGACTTAAAAAAGAGCACTAAAGTAACTAAACAAGTTTGGATTAAGAAAGACTTAGTAAAGCAAGCAAGTCTCAAGAAGGGACCCAAATTTATTTGGGTTCCTAAACTAACTGTTTGATCTCTTGTAGGCGTTAGTGAGGGGCAGCAACAATTGGTATTTAGACAGTGGATGCTCTCGTCACATGACGGGAAATGAAACCCAATTCCTCTCGCTTGAAGCCTACGATGGTGGCATGGTGACTTTTGGTGACAACAAAAGAGGTGAAATCATTGGTATTGGAAAAGTTGGTAAGTCAAAGTCACTATGTGTCGACAAAGTGTTGCTTGTCAAAGGTTTGAAACACAATCTCTTAAGTATCTCACAACTATGTGATCGTGGTAATATTGTTGAGTTTTATGCTAGTGAATGTAGAATTCTTGATGGAAAAACTAGAGAACTCATTCTTGAAGGAAAACGTGTTAAAGATGTTTACATGACTAATTTATGTTCGTTGTCTGGTCAAACTTTATCATGCATGAGTGTCCAAAAGAATGACCCTTGGCTTTGGCATAAACGGTTAGGTCATGTTAATGCTAGAACACTAAATACTCTCAAGAAACTTGATCTAGTAGATGGCATTCCTAACATAAAATTTGAATTTAAATCACTATGTGATGATTGTGTTAAGGGAAAACAGGTAAAATGCTCCTTTAAATCCAAAAAGTTTGTTAGCACTTCTCGTCCTCTTGAGCTTATTCACATTGATTTATGTGGACCCATGCGCATTGTAAGTAGAGGTGGAAGTCGCTATATTTGTGTCATTGTGGATGATTTTTCAAGGTATGTTTGGCTACTTTTCTTAAGTTCTAAAGATCAAGCATTTGATGAATTTTTAATTTGGTTGAAAAAGGTCCAAAATAAATTTGGTTTGAAACTTGTCTCCTTGAGATCCGACCATGGAACCGAATTTGAAAATTCATCATTTGAGGATTATTGTGATGAGCATGGTGTTAGTCATAACTTTTCAGCCACTAGAACTCCCCAACAAAATGGGGTTGTGGAACGAATGAACCGAACTCTTGAAAATATGACTAGGACCATGCTTATTAGTTCTAAAGTGCCGAGGAACTTTTGGGCCGAAGCTGTTAACACTTCTTGTTACATCTACAATCGAGTCATGATAAGAAAAATCATTAACAAAACCCCTTATGAGTTACTACGAGGTAGAAAACCTAACATCTCACATGTAAAGTGCTTTGGTAGTAAATGCTTCATTCACAACAATGGTAAAGATAACCTTGGCAAATTTGATGCTCGTAGTGATGAAGGAGTTTTTGTTGGCTACTCGGACCGTAGTAAAGCTTACAAAGTTTACAATAAGAGAACTATGAAAATGGAAGAAAGCGTTCATGTAATATTTGACGAATCTAGTCTCTTTGTCTTAAATGAACAGGTTGATGAAGAAGAGGACGATGATGATTTCGAAATTGGGATGATACGTCATAATATGGATCAAGTAGTTGATGAGGCTGAGCAACAGTCGGAGCCACTGTTGCATGATGAAGCTGGCCAAAATTCGGGGGGAACTAATCCTCCCTCATCTCAAGATGATGCTAGCTCATCCAGGGGGAATGAGGATGCAAGTGAGCAGCTTACTCAAACAGAAACTATTCCAGAATCATCCTCACAAAACAATCTGGATGCAACAGTGACGCCCACTGTGACACCAGAACCAAACGAAGCCTCAAACACTCTTGTCCTAAAAAAATGGAAACACCAAAACTCTCACCCCCTTTCAAATCTAACCAGTGATCTAAATTCTGGAATGAAAACCAGATCATCGCTCCAAAACTTTTGTGCCTTCAATGCATTCCTCTCTTAAATTGAACCTGCCAATGTCACAGTAGCTCTCACTGATACATGTTGGGTGACAGCCATGCAAGAGGAATTGCACCAATTCGAAAGAAACAAGGTATGGCATCTTGTCCCTAGGCCCTCTCATCGTACTGTAATTGGTACGAGATGGGTCTTTCGCAATAAGCTTGATGATTCCGGAGAAATCGTAAGGAATAAAGCTAGACTAGTGGTGCAAGGTTTTAACCAACAAGAAGGAATCGATTATGATGAAACCTATGCACCGGTAGCTAGGCTTGAAGCCATACGAATGCTTATAGCTTTTGCATCTCATATTGGCATAAAACGTTTTCAAATGGATGTAAAAACCGCTTTCCTAAATGGTTATCTTGAGGAAGAAGTTTTTGTTGAACAACCACCGGGTTTTTTAGACAATGAATCTCCTAACCACGTTTTCAAACTTGATAAAGCACTTTATGGTTTAAAACAGGCTCCTCGAGCTTGGTATGATAGGCTTTCAAAATTTTTATTGGAAAATGGTTTCTTACGTGGTTCGGTTGATAAAACATTGTTTATTAAGTCACAGTGTGATGAACTGTTGCTTGTGCAAGTATATGTCGATGACATTATCTTTGGGGCAACAAATGAAGTTCTTTATAATTACTTTTCGGATCTAATGAAATCTGAGTTTGAAATGAGCATGATGGGAGAGCTTGGATTTTTCCTTGGTCTTCAAATCAAGCAAAGTGAGAAGGGAATAATGATCCATCAACAAAAGTATTTGAAAGAAATGTTAAGTAAGTTTGGGTTGACTAATGCTAAACCTTATTCTACACCTATGGCTTCTAACATCAAACTCGACAAAGACGAAAATGGTAAGAATGTTAGTGCAACCGTGTATCGAGGTATGATTGGTTCATTACTTTATTTAACCGCTAGTCGACCCGACATACAATTTAGTGTATGCTTGTGTGCCCGCTTCCAATCAAATCCTAAGGAATCACATTTCAAAGCCGTTAAACGGATTTTTAGGTAGTTGGTTGGAACACAAAACCTATTTCTTTGGTATCCATCTCATTATGATCTTGATCTTATAGGTTTTTCCGATGCGGACTACGCGGGTTGTGTGGTGGATAGGAAGAGCACTTCGGGTATTGCCACTTTCTTGGGTCCTTGCCTCATCTCATGGGCCTCCAAGAAGCAAAACACCGTTGCACTATCCACGGCTGAAAGTGAATACATCAGTGCAGCGCTCTGTTGCACGCAGATTCTTTGGGTTCGACAACAATTGCATGACTACGGTATTATCTTCGAAACAACTCCTATATTTTGTGATAACACTAGTGCAATTAACATTTCAAAGAATCCCATACAACATTCACGAACTAAACATATCGAGATAAGGCATCAATTTTTACGTGATCAAGTTGAGAAAGGAAATATTTGCCTTAGCTTTTGTAGAACCTAAAATCAAGTTGCAGACATTTTTACAAAACCGCTAGAAAGAGAACAATTCGTAAAACTTCGGTTGGAAATTGGTTTATTGGGTGACATGTGATTCTAGTTATTTTATTTTCCTAAATGATTGACTAAAGTTGAGAACATTCATATGATTATTCTAGTTGTAGCTTAGTTCACTACATGCAAAAATATGGTCCAAGAATATGAATAAGTATGCTTGCATTTGAATTGATTTTGCATTGAGCCACTCAACACATTCATCACAATATTAACCCTCTCAAAGTAAACCGTCAAAACCAAAACCACTCAAAATGTCTCCTACAACCACCATAAACCGAGAACTCAAAAGCCTTCCAAGTTCTTATGATTCAAATCAACGAGTTCGATCCAAGAAGTAAATGTCTTCTCCTGCCAAATCCGCTGCCACATCCAAAAGTTGGGAAGTATATTTGTTCAACAAATTCAATGTAGCATGTCCTTCATATCTGTCACAGTCAAGGCCACTGTATCAAAAAGAAAAAAAAAATATTGGAAAGAAAAAGAAAAAGAAAAAGAAATTGAAGTGGAGGTTGAAAAAGAGGTTGAGAAAATTCAAAATAAAAATACATATCAAAGAGGAAAGTGTGATTGAACAAGAAAAGGAAATGATCAAAATGTTGGGGTTGTGTGTAGTCCATAAAAATGATGATAATCCAACCTTTTTGAAGTTTGCTTCAAATTAAGAAAATGAAAAGAGTTTCTAACTCAAAGCCTTCAAAGAAGCAGAGGTATTCAAGGAAGACGAGTGTTATTGCCATGGATCTTGATGAAATTGAGGAAAAGATGATTCTGTTTTATGCCACAGTGCACGTGGCTGTTGCATCTGCTACCTTTTCAGCTATCATTAACCATAAAACCCTTCATAGCCTCCATCTTCCTTATTTTAATCCATGTTGGCTTGATGTTTAATAAATTATTTTGCAAACCGTACTTGTTTTTACCCTTTGAACATATGCTTTGTGTGTTGTTGAACTACGTCAACTGTGTGCGTCAATTGTGTTGTTCTTATCTTGATGATGTCAAGAGGGGGGAGTATTTTAACTGTGTAAGTGTGTGATCCTTTAACTCTTAGGCTAGCGGTCACCGTAATATGTTTTGCCTCATGATTGAATGCTCTACTTAGGCTAATGTAGATTGACCCTTCAAACCTTGATCATGTGTTTAATTATGTTTTATATTGAATGCTTAAAGTTCGACAATCATGGGCTAAGGGGGAACTTCACACATTATTAAAACTTGCCATCATCAAAGGGGGAATTTGTTAGAACCACACTTGGTTGATGATGCCAAGTTTCATTGTCATTTAATGGTTTGTTTCTTAGTTATGATTTATAGCATTTGAAGCTCTCAATTATTTCTCAAGGATGGTGCAAGCAAGGATGATCAAAGATGAAGAAAGCCCTAGCCTAAGTCAAATGTTGTAAACGAGGTAGTGTAACATTCTTAGTTTTTCAAGTGACTGCAAAAGCATGCAACAGTGCAAGTCACTGTGGTTTCTGATACAACAAAGGAGAATTTTCGAAAATATGAAACGTGTTGATCTTTATAAAGAATTCTTATTTTCAAAAGATTGACTTACTCTAAATTAGAAAAACAAGAGGAGTGTATTTGGATATTAAAGCTAATCTTATTTAAATATTATTTCCCAAGATTTATGGAAGATAATGTTTTATTTCCTAAAGATTTATGGAAGATAATATTTCCCAAATTTGTTATGAAAAGATTTATCTCCTATAAAATTTTATGGAAGATATTATTTGCTTTATGGAAAGATTTTTATACAAATCTGATTATCACTTTTAAAATATGATTAGAATCTTTCACATACTTTTTCTTCTATAAATAACCTCCTTATTTCTCATTTATTGTCAAGACTTTTAAGAGCATTTATTGA
>JAIUZE010000630.1:0-34411 GCA_022085475.1 Heliosperma pusillum
ACCTCCAATAGAAATGGCATCGCCATAAACCATTTCATTAAAAGCAAAAGTACAACAATTGTTCTTAATACAAAATGAAAAACCTTCCATGTCTAACACGGAAATGGAGATAATGTTCTTGGTAAGAGTTGGTACATAATAGCAATTATTTAAATACAACTCTAAAACATTAGGCAAAAGAAGAACGTAGGTGCCCACGGAAACTGCGGCTACCTTAGCTCCATTTCCATGCGTAGGTCCACGTCACCCTTGGCTAGTGCTTGCACCGTTCCCTAGCCACTGTACATTGATTCAAAGGTGAGACCACAACCGGGTATCAAATACCAAGGAAGAGGTTACTAGCAAAGTTAATATCTATCATATAGAGTGATGAAAGAATTTTACCTGACGTTGTCACACAACCGTCTTTCTTATCTTTCAAGTACTTGGGGCAATTGCGTTTCCAATGCCATTTGCCATTAAAATAATAGCAATCCGCCTCCGCGTGTTTGTTGACCTTGGGCTTGGCCTTGTAAAAGACCTTGCCCTTTCCCTTGCCGGATTTCTTGAAAAGAGTCTTACCCTTTCCCTTGTCCTTCCTCACCCCAAGGTTCATGTTCTTCATTTTCATGAAAAGAACATCCTTGGGTTCACTCCCACTAGCCTCCATGTCTCATCTCAGCTTGGGTGAGGAGTGCATGGAGTTACTGGAAACTCTGTCCATGACATTCATTATAGTTCACCATAACATTGGGTGTGAACCTTAGGTTCGAGAGTGAATGGAAGGATTTTACTCAACACAAATGCTTTTGAAGTGCACCCTAGACGCTCTAACGGTGTCTGTGTGCTCAAACCCATTTGAGCACGTGTGGGCCAACTTTTTGGCCCCTTTGAAGCTTAGTGTCAAAGAATTTCATAATCGCCTCATATTGGAGAATTTGAGGGGCTTGCGAAAACATCGAAGTGATCCTCGTGAATATCGCATATGCATTGAGAGAAATCAATTGGAGTTTGAGTTTGGGTGAGATTGAACAAATCAAGACATTCTTGACGTCATTAGCAACCTTCAAATAAAGGTCATATTCGGCCCGAACCACCGCGGACGATCTAGGCGCGGGTTCGGTGGGGGGCTCTTCGACCAAGTAGCGAAGCACGTTATCGGATAACGCGGCGCTCTTGATCGTTGATTCCCATTCAACGAAGTTACTTCCGTCATCCTTTAGGACACACTTGTCCATGACGGACCTCAACCATGAGTCTCTACCCAAGGTTGCAACGTTTGATGATGTTGACATTATGCGAATATTGTAACTACAACAAAAAGAAATATATAAACATTCATTGTTAATTTACTTGAAAAACATTTTAACAAGTTAAGCATTCATATAATGACCTCTCACTAAATTATATAAATGATTCCAAGACCCATCTTTAAATAAAAATCGTCATCGCATGCTACTTTTTATCTAGAAATGGTAAGTCGTTACTTGACTAATTCTACCCTTTAGAACTCTTGGTTGACGGATTTCAACTAAATCCATCTCCTAGTCCCAAGATAACGCTTATCTCGTTGAGTCCAATCCAATGTTAGCTTGTGATCGTATCACCCTACTTACCCGAGGTAAAAAGGGACCCACGAGCGTGGTAGCCCTAATGAACCCGAGATTCATAGGTGTTACTAATTGGTAAGGCTAATCTCAAATTTTTAAGTCATGTGAGAGGTCTTGTCAATTTAGTTATTAATTCCCTATTAAAGGAAACTAAGCTCGGTGAATTGTGAATAACGTTGATGAATTGACAATAACGGTAAATAAAATGCATGTGTGACAATTTTGGCATGAGCGAAAATAAAGCAAGCAACCAAGCAACAATAAAATCCTAGTATGGCCACCTAGCTAATCAAAATTAACTAGATAGTTACAAATTCGGAAACCAACTCCTTGGTCCCTTGCCTCTTCACTTGGAACACTTTCCAAAATGGCACCGTCTTGAGGGAGTCACCGGTCTTCATAAAAATAATTACAAATATACAAATACAAATATACATATTCCTATTATACATTTATTCTATGAAATGAAATTATTAAAATTATACAAACCGTCGATACGAGATCGCAATAAAATTACAACCAAACCGTTATTCCCTTACATTACGGGTAATAACGATTAAAAACAACTAGGCCATACTAGGTACAAAAATTGCATAAATTATTAAATAAATGACATTCATTCATTCAACCATAAATTAAATAAATTGCGGCAAAATTCATGCCAAAATCGTCCTAGATTCAATTCATGCTCATTGTAGCTCGATTTTTCCGGGATTTATTGATTTTTAACCATTAAAAATCACTATCAACTTTTAAATCGCATTTAAATTCAAACTAATTAACTAAACTGTTTTAGAACTCAAAATTAGTCACTACTAATTTTGTTGGTCATTAATTAGATCGATTTGATTTCATTTGCTAAATATTACGGTTTAATCATAACAATTATGAAATAAAACCAAAATAAAATATAAACATCATAAAATTTGAAAAAAAAAAATTTGTACATTCTGGAAAAATTCCAGGAACTATAAAAATAAAAAAAATTTTCTCAAAAAAACTTAATAATTTTATGAACAAATAGCTTTGTATTTAATGGGTTTATCAAATAAAAACATTAGATATAGTAAAACAGTGAAACAAATTATGAAATTTCACCAAGAGTATCAACATCAGAATGTCAAATGTAAAAAACATTTTCAAGACCAGAAATGGACGTTTCAATTTTATGAACATTATAATCTCATATTATCGACTTTTATCGTATAAAAATCAATAAACATGTAATACATAAGTAAAAGTCACGAAAGTTTACATACAATATTTAAGAAATCCATGTGAGATCATATTAAAATTTCATGGTCAGAATCAACATGCAACTATTTTTAGTTAACTTTTAACTCATAAAATGCATGTTAACTCGGTTTAAACGCCACAAATCAAAATAAATAGCAAATTAATCCCTAAAATCACGAAATTTGACCACAAAAATTTTGAGGTCAGTAGGTATACATGCACCAAAAATATTTGTCAGAATCGTATTTTAACTTAAAATATTTGATTTATTAGTTATCTTATAACTTTAACAAAAATGTCCAAAATGAACATGCATGCTACAAGCTAGCTCTGATACCAATTGAAAGTCCATAGACCTTAATTAGACTACTCTAATTAATTACCAAATTACTTTTTAATTTAGTTTATAATGATCTATGTAACATGCATGCAAATATAAAGACATTTACATAAAAGAAGAAATTTCCTCACATTGATATGGAAATTATATGGGGCACAACAAGAACTCCTTCTTGTTGTTCTTGGCTATAAATATGGATGAACACAAGAAATCTCCAAACTATAGACCTCCTTCAAGTTGCACCAAGATTCACCAAATAATATACCCTTATTATTATTACTAGATAATAAGATAGATATAATACTACTAATATTATGACTATATTACTACACTATTATACTTAGTAAATATTAGTATATGAGAGTTTTAGTGAGAAGAGGATTTTAGAAAGAAGTATGACAATTGAACAAAAATCAAGTCCTTAGAAAAATGAACACAATGCTCATTTTAAGGCCATTTGGCCGGAATATTTAGTCCACAATTGGACTATTATTTGTTCAATTTTATCACATGCATTTGAGTGTAGTGTTGTAGAAAAGATGATGATTGTGTACTACTTGTTATGTCACTTTCAAAAAGTAACTAAAGAGTAAAAATAAGAACAAAATCATCACCATGTAACTACTACCAAAACCGGTCCATTATGGCCTTGTTTGGTCCATTTTGATTTTT
Organism: Heliosperma pusillum; assembly: GCA_022085475.1. NCBI lineage: Eukaryota > Viridiplantae > Streptophyta > Magnoliopsida > Caryophyllales > Caryophyllaceae > Heliosperma > Heliosperma pusillum. The sequence goes on from JAIUZE010000630.1 coordinate 3,838, forward strand.
GATATTTGTCTCACAAATACTTATTGATCATATGGTTAATTATCTTGTATAATTAAGTGTTAATTTGATCATTCAACAATTATATGTCTCAATTAAATAAATAATATGTACTTAACATTTTAAGTAATATTTTACCATTATATCAATATATAATGAGTCCCACAATGCTTAGTTAATTTATTTTACAACTCCTTGTAAATATAATTAACTAATTACCTCTATCTCAAAACCTCAACTAATTTAGTAATTTAACGATTAATTACTAAGTTAAATCTTATTTAATCGTATTAAAATAAGATATAAATTTATTAGGCAATTATCGCATAATTGAAAAATAAACTTAATCGAATTTGAGTTCTTAACTCAATTTCTAACAATTAAATCTCGTACATATCGAATATATGTAATGTACTAATTAACTGTATCGTATACAAATAATTAGTTACTATTTGGATTTCATCCTTTAGGTGTGACCGAAAGGAATCAGTTGATCACCGCCGTCATACGACAATAACGTCAAACTCTAGTCAGCCAACCGTTATTGATTTACGTTAATCAACTGACTAATCATATATATAGTCAATAAATATCCCAATTATATTCCATAATAAGATTTATTATGTGGCGCACTATTGTGGAGGACACCTACTCCAACAATTTGATGGTGTAAGGTTGAATGAGTTGCTAGGAATTCTTAACCCATTAGTGATTTAATCTTTTGAGCTTAGGAGTTTAGTAATATTAGAGTGTCTTGAGGATCATATCTAAATTGGAGCTAGTTGTTCTAAGTGAGAATATTTGGATGATACCTTGAGGTGTAAAAAAACTTTTGAGACTAAGTGACGTCTTGTGGTTTCCTATTGTGTGTTTGTGAGTATAGGCTTAGTGGAAAAGCATTTGGCTATATTTCTTGGATTTAAAGATATGATCTTATCTTATGCTATCGGAGACTCGTTTGGAGTAGTAAGGTTTTATTGTAAGTTGAACCATATTACTTGAGGATTATGATGTGAGTTATGATGGAAATACCTTGGGACGTTAATGATGATGTTTGACTTGAGGTTGTGTTGAATTTTTGAGCTAAAGGAATGTTATTATACTTGAGTTGCAATTCCGCATTTGGGAATCCGTGTGATATGAAAGTATGGATGAATTGGGTTGTAATCGATTTGTTAAATCTAGGCGTACCTTACTCCGATGATTTGTGGTACGGGGGTCCCTTGTAAGAGACCTTTGTTATTGAGATGATTTGCTTTGCTATCGCCCTGAGTTTAAAAAGGGAATTTTGTGGATTAAACCTTAAAACTTTTACTCGTACCATTATCCCTTTCCATTTCCTTTCATGCAAGTTCCTACTAAGCCCGATTCCTAGGAAATTGTTTTCTCTTATCTCTTCCTTTGCTTGACTACCTTCATAGTTATATCTATCCAATATCTAGCTTTTGGCTCCCTGCCTCTAGCGTTCCTCTAATTTTCGCCCGATCTTATCGCGTTCGTGTTCCCCTCGAAATCTCCTATTGTTTCCAATGTCATGGTGTCATTGTCTTTCCTCTGGTGAGATGATTAGGTTGTTAGCTAGCTTCGTGTTGATTTTGATCATGAGTAGGATCTGGATTTAAACCTTAGGATGAATCTGTTGGTGGTATGGTACTCTCTTGGTGGCTTCATTTATTGAGCTTGCTAGTGTAGTGCTATTTTTGGGAATCAAGTTGAGCGAGATGATATTCGTTGTTGTTGAGTATTATATCGGTTGCTTGGGATATCATTTGGGAATTAGATGTCTCTAATTGGTGGATTCTAAAAGAGACTTTGCTTTAGGGTAATTGAGTTGGTACCCAAAGTTTGAGGAGTTTTGTCATAAATGAAAATCGATTCATTTTGAGTTTTAAATGATCTAAACGATTTGAATGGTTGTCGGATTGCCAAGTGATTGGTCATTTGTGGTTTGGAATTAGTAATTCTCTTTTATTCTAAAGGAACCATAGCTTTCTAATGTGACTCTTTATATTTGAGGTTTCAGGCGTAGTAATGATCGAATTAAGGATGTTATGGCGTATTAAAGAATTATTATAATCGATAATGGTTTGTGGATTTTCCCTTGTCGTGAGACTATGGATGAGGCTAGTTGAATCTTAGATAATTATGTTTTGTTGCGTGGTTTGTGTTTTGACTTTCGAGGATGAGAAAGTTCATTGTAAATTTAGGATAATGAGTTTTGGAATAAATTTGATCAGAGGATTTTATGGTAAGGGCCGTTCACCTTGTGGTTGTTAGCGGTTTTGTTTCCCTAGATATAAACATTTTGTGGTGGTTTCTAATAAGAGTTTTGATGAAGCTAAGAAGATTAGAGTACGTAATGAATCTTTCATGTGAGTTGTTAGTTGTGGAATCTAGCGTGCCGATGAACCTTAGTAGATTCTAGTTGGATTCGAATAATTGGGATTTGTTACTCGAAGTTTCGTGATTATGGAATATTTTTGTAGAAATTCTGATGATTGAAAATGATGAGTTGCAAATTGGGTAAATTGCATTCTCTTGAGGATTTGGTTTATTAGTAGAGTTAGTGATGTCGAATTCTTGTAGATTTTCCTCCCGACTTTATCTTAATCTTCCTATCCCAAAAAGTTCGATTTGTTTCGTTTTTGCGTATTTTATATATATTTTGTTACCCTGAATTGTGTGTGAATTGTACGAGTCGCTCTATGTACGTGTAATGTGTTCGTATTTTGATTTTATCTTTGAGAAAACCTTCGAATTTCCATATTGTATTTCTAATTTAACTTTTCAAAGAAGTCTAAAGATGGTTTGTGTACCCTCTTTTTGGAGAAAATTGATTTCTTTTGCTTTTATATTTGGATTTTGCGTTTGGTTGGATGTTGCACTTGTTATTGGAGACGTCTGATAACTAGTCCTGCACTTACTAACGTTGTTTTGAATTTCGATTTCACTATTTCGACTTTGCTTTGATTTGGATAATTAGAGTTCTCGTTCGCGACGAGCATTCTTGAGATCCGTAAGTAAAGTTTCACACTTATGAAAATTCTCCTTAAAACGTTTTCTAGATGAACCTCGTTTCAAAAATATTTTCCCTTATAAAAGTTTTCGTATTAATTTTGAAAACTGATTCTTATGCTTGATACTTTAGCTTTCTATTCGCAAGTTTTGAGGACGAAACGTTTTAAAAAGAGGGGTGATTGTAACACCCGGAAATGTACCCTATTTTTCTAGTGAAAATATTTTACGGATACCTTTCAGCAAATTTAAGTTTTAATTTAGAATTTTATGTTCCGAGTCGAATTTAGAATTTCCGAGTTCGTATTTGGAATTTCCGCGAGATTCCATGAGAATCCCGTCTTAAGGCGAGTTTGACTTTTCTTGACTTTTAAGTCGTCTTTGACTTTTCTTGACTTTTGAGTCGTCGTTGACTTTTCTTGACTTTTGAGTCGTCTTTGACTTTTCTTGACTTTTGAGTCGTCTTTGACTTTCTTGACTTTTGAGTCGTCTTTGACTTTTCTTGACTTTTGAGTCGTCTTTGACTTTTCTTGACTTTTGAGTCGTCTTTGACTTTTGTTGACTTTTTCTTTATAAATATCACACTACACTTAACCTATTTCATTAAAACAAACACCAAAAACATTTCTTCTTCCTTAAGCAACCAAAACCTTGCCTCCCTCTTTGATCCAATCTTTGGATGATCGTAGCTCCCTCGTTTCTTGTCCGAATTCACGTAAGTTCGTCTTATTCTTTTCCTCTTAGCTTCCTCTATCCGTCTTGGTAATAAAACTACCGTCTTTCTCGCTTTTTAAATTATCCGTCTTTCTCAAGGTGAATGATATTCATCTTTTATTACCTAATTGTAGGTGGAGACTACTAGGAAGGCTTAGTAATCGTTTAAAGACGCGTAAAGGTAACGGTGAAGGGTTACTCGGTATCATTTACGTGTTTTACATGCTTTATATGTTAGAACTCGTATTTAGAATACGATTAGTGAGCTTAGGATTTATGTTATTGATAATGATTGTTGTTAGTTGATGATTTTTGATGATGATTATTGATTGTTGATAGGTATTAGAAGTGAATTATGAAAATTGGAAATGATAGAAATGGTGTTTGTTGTTCTCGGGTTGATGTTGCCTCTGCCGGGTACCCGGCCGCCGGTTCAACTGACCGGCTGGGACTCACTGCACCGACCCTTTTTCGTAGAATGATCATATCTCCTTCGTTACTTGCTTGTTTTGGGCTTGTGACCATTCGTTGGAACCGTAAGAGGATAAGCTATCACCTTGACTTAGAATTTCTGTATTTGCATGTCTAGAACTCTAGTTATGACCGTTTGAAGTGGACCCTTGTTTTAGTTAGTTTCCAAACTTGTTGTTTCGAGACAAGATCTATGTTTCCTATTTACTATGTTTCTTATATTTGGTCTAATGCTTATGTAAACATGTATTGTTGCATGTTTATAAATGTTAAATTTATATATCATGCTTATATCACTTCCTCTTTGATTTTCTCATATGCTTTGGTCCTCAGCCGGGTGACCGGCAGCCGGTCCACTTGACCGGCAGCCGGTCCACTTGACCGGCTGGGACACATTGCATTTTCAAGTTGGTTTTCGTATGTTGTTTGGCCTGAGCCGGTAGACCGACAGCCGGTCCATCTGACCGGCTGGCACCTGCTGGGAAGTTATTGCATTTCTTATTTACGATTTCATTTATAATATTTCCGATGGTTCATTTGTCGTATAATTTTACGTAGTGACTTATAATATTGATGTTTTGAATATATGATATTTCATTCGCTTGTATCACATGTTTTGTGACGGTTTTTGCTATGTCTCACTTTGAGTCGGTTTTTACAAATAATACGGTTTGAGCACGGTTTTGTCTTGTGCTTTATACTCTCATTCCCTTGGCTACCTTCCCGTTCGTAAGGCTGGAATGTCGGAACGGAGAGGTATCCTACTGCTTAATTGCATGTGTTAGTGGGCATACGACGACGTTGTTGGGAGTTGAACGCTATGCGTTGATCGACCCGGCCGTCAAATGTTGTGTACTTGCGAGGTGGTGTTATTTGCATGTAGCGTACCGCTTGTTATGAGGATTGAGCTCTTTTCCGCCTCTTTCGTGAATTGATCTACCGAATTTGGGGTACTCGGCATATATATTGTAAGACCGAGTCTTGGATGCGAAACGCTTTATCGCATGTCGAAGCGGAACACGTTATATTCCGAGATCCTGGCCAGGTTTAGACTAGGACCGGATATTTATTATCGTCGTGCTACCAGGAGGAAATTAGTCTACATATGCGAAATGCTTTATCGTGTATGAGTTCAGGGAAATGCTTTATCCCGTGGATGCCTGTTAATCATACTTGCCATGTACACGATGCTAGTGCGTTTCATTTACCGTGAGAGATGTCGTCTTGTGTCGTTCTTTGAATGCGTGATTTCATGATATTATTCATGGTCATTGCATGATTGGACACCGTCAATGTCTTGGTTCGTGAATGGATGATAATATGTTGGATTTACTGTGATCATCGCATGACTTGACTTGGTTTGTCTGTCGAGTCTCAATCTTATCAATCTTATACCGCTAACGGTGAGATGCAAGCCCTAGTGAGCGTATTCGATTGCCTAAGAGTGTCTTTCCCGAGTCTTTGAATAACATGATGGTTACGGATTGATTTCCACATGATCTTATCATTTATCTATAGATTGCCTATCTATTCTTATCGCAACTCACATGTATATATATGCATGCTTTACTTTTGTATTTCCTTATATGTACGTTTGATGTGATATGGCTGGGAGAACCCGGAGTTACTCCCCACTGACTGTGGCGTTCATGTTTTTCATGGATGAACAGGTTGCTTGATTGGATGGCTTTTTGCTTATGCTATTTTGGGTTCGGGTGTGAGCTAGCGGGCGTTGTCCCTGGATGAAACACCTCTAGACGTTGTTTAGCTAGTTGCTAATTACTTTGTCTTTTGTTAACACTTTGAGAGACTACGTCTCTTGTGGTATTTTTATTTAGTTTGTAATATTTTGACACTCCTCGTATTTTTGTATCTTGCATGTATAAAGGTTTTTAAAATACCGTATTTTCCGCTATATAATTCACATGCTTGTATGTTTTATATTTCCGCATTCGCGAGGGTTGTCACACAACCTGCGAGTATCAGGCCGACGTGGGTAGCCAGAGGACGATGATGATGACGACGCTTGGTTGACAAGTCGGACTGCTTCAAGCCTCTTAATCCAATAATCCCTTCGATGTTCAATGGATCCTTTAATCATTGGGTGATGATCAGCGGGAACTACGGCAAGAGCCTCTTCCTCATTTGCAATCAATTTTGTAAGGGTCGTCTCATCGTTGGGAAGGTTAACTAGTGCCATTGATGATGTTAAATTTTGGAGTAATTAATTAGGGTTATGTAATATTAAAAGGAAGGGTTTTGAGGCTGTATTTATAGAGGGGTTATGCTGCCATTGATGATGTTCAATGGATGCTTTAATCAATGATGGTTCTGCTGTTACAGTTGTTCTGTTGTTGTTTATTCACGGGTTTGGACTGCAATATCTTTTAAATAAAAATAATAATATTGAGAAATAACAACGGTTATTGGTTAAATAACCCGTTGTTATTACTTTCCACAACGGCTTTCCTGACTAAAACCGTTGTGATAGAGTAATGACATCGGCGCATCATAGCTGTTGTGATAGAGAAATAACAACGGTTATTCGTTAAAAAAACCGTTGTTATTACTTTCCACAACGGTTTTGCTGACTAAAACCGTTGTGATAGAGTAATGACATCGGTGCATATATACATTCACACATTTACTCAATTTACTGCATGTAAGTGCATTGACTGCATAGGAAATGTAACTGCATATATACATTCACACATTTACTCAATCAATAACGTACTGCATGTGAATGTATAGTCGTTTTGGGATTTGTAAATGCATGTGAATCAATGCATGCATGTGAACCAATGCATGCATGTGAATCAATAACTGCATGTGACTCAATAACTCCAATCAATAAGTCTCTATAAATACATCCTCAATACAAGGTTATCAACCACATACAAAATTTCCCAACTCCAATCAATAACATATTTGCTAAACCATACGAAATTTCCCAGCCTCAATACTAACAAAATGTCTGAAACTTTTACTAAACCATATGCTTGCATCATGAAACAAATGCTTTCTCATATTGAGGTGGCTACGTTGTGTGTAAAAGCTACAAGAAACTCTGTGATACGCTTATTCGAAATGGCTACTTAATCAAGAAGATGTGGCCTAATTATCATCGCAGGTACTTTACAGGGGAACTCGTTTTCAAGTTTGGGATGACGGATGCTCATCGTGCGTCCGCATTCAAACTGGCAAGAATGTTTGACAAGGCCGGGCATGGGCGAAAAGATTTTTTTGAGAGCACGGACCACCAGCCTGGGCCATATCTATGGGTGGCTTCCGAACATGACCGTCACCGTTTCCCAAATGGGGTCGACCTCGTTGAAGTGACCCAGGTAGAGCAGTGGGAAGGGTTGGTTCTGGCCGAGGCTGACCCGATTGATGCATATGCTCTAGCGGTGGCAGCTATCCGGGAGATTTACCCGGACTCAATTTAGTTTGTTGTTGTTGTTTGGTTGTAGTTGTTTGGTTGTTTGGTTGTTGTTGTTTGGTTGTAGTTGTTTGGTTGTAGTTGTTTGTTGTTGTTTTGGCGCCATTTGTGTGTGGCGCCGTTTGAACTTATTATTTAATAATATTAATGTTGATACGTTAATTTGTTTTTTGACTTAAGTTTAGAAGTAATTAAACTAATTCAATTCAAAGCTATTCAATCGATAAAGCAAAATTAGAATTGAACTAATTCACAAATTCAATAATAAACGACATTCAGAAAATCCAAAATTCAATAATAAGAAGTAATTAAACATGGAGACTGTATAATGAATGACCAAAAGTTAAATAGTTTGGGAATCTTCAACAATGACCAAAGCTAACAAACACTAAAGACAATACACTGAATTCAATAATAAAAATTTGAACAATCTAGCTAGAAAATCTTAATAAGAAATAGTTGATAAAAACTAATAAGGGAGATGATGACAGAAAGACGATAAGTGGTGCAGTATGATCGCTTTGTGATAGAGTTTTTGTGTTGCAGTAAAGTCGTATTATTAGTGTTGTGTGTTTTCTTCTTCTTTATTTACAAATATTGACAACGGTTATTATAAACAAACCGTTGTGATAGAGTAATGACAACGGTTACAGTAGTCTACCCGTTGTAATTAATAAACACTATGACAACGGTTTGTTAGTAATAACCGTTGTTATAAGCAATCACAACGGGTATATTTACAACAACCGCTGTTGTTGCTTACCTTTATTTTTTTTAATTATAATTAGAGACAGCAATATCATAAGCACTATACACTGCAATAATAATCAGCAGAAACCAAAAAAGACAGCAACATCATAAGCAATATACACTGCAATAATAATATCAGCAGAAACCAAAACATGGACACTGTATAATGAATGACCAAAAGCTAAATAATTTGGGAATCTTCAACAATGACCAAAGCTAACAAAAACTAAAGACAATACACTGAATGCTATAAATTCAGAAAAGAATACTCACTGCAAATAAACCAAACCAAAACCATCAAATTACTTGTCTATTTTTTGAAATGTCTCAAAATGTTGCTCGTCCATATCACTGTGTCCTAATGAATGCCCCAGGCCATTTGGACGATGGAAAATTTGTTGCCAAAAGCTTTACTCCTTTGAGGAATAAGCTTATTGAGCTGGGATACTCGGTCAGCAGAATTAAGGCACAATGGGCGCCTTGGGGATTCAAAGGGATAGTACTCATTCAGTTTGGAACATCACTTGCAGATGCAGAATCAGCATTTAAGCTTGGCAATATGTTTCAACTCAGAGGCCATGGTAAGAGCGACTGGGTTGCTCCAAATAGATCAACAGTCGAACCATACCTCTGGGTAGCCACAGACGAGGACGCCGAGCTTCTGAAGAATACCGTGGACTATTTCCACATGCCGTATCCGACCATCTTGAATGGTCAGCAGTCGGCCAATTCAGAAATCGTCGATGCCTACAACCAGGTTGTGGCTGTTTTCCAAGCAATGTACACCTAAAAATTCCAAGCAACGTCCTGTGTTAGATGTTGAGTGTCAAGTGTGTGGGTGTCTTTATCAACCTATCATAATAGCAGTGTAATGGGATAGGAGGGCCTGTATGTGGTCTTGTATGATGGCCGGGAGGGCCTGTGTGTCTCTATCAGCCTATCATAATAGCAGTGTAATGGGGTTTTAGGGCCTGTGGTCTTGTATCAGCCTATCATAATAGATGTTGAGTGTCAAGTGTGTGTGTCTGTATCTGCTATGCATGGTTGTAAGATTTTTGCTATGGTTCCTAAATGAAAATCTGTTCGAGCTAATAAAGTATCAGTGCTTTACGTTTGTTATTACTATGCCGTTCCTAAGTTATTTAAAAAAATTCAGAAAGATAGTTATTTAAAAAAATAAAAGAAACTAACAGAAACTAAAAAAAAAACAAATATATAAGCTAATACCTCACAAATCATCTAAAAGAGGTTCCAAATAGACATCTATATTATTTCCAGGTTGTTTAAGGCCGGAAATTAACAACGACAACATCAAGTACATTCTTTTCATGCACACATATGGAGGTAAGTTATATATAGCCAACACTACTGGCCAAGTACTATGTTGGGTACTCATGTTTCCATGTGGGTTCATTCCATCAGTGGACAGCGCTAGACGTAAGTTTCTAGGTTCAATGCCGAAATCGGGATACTTAGCGTCGAACGATTTCCATTGGATACCATCTGCCGGGTGTCTTAGCTTCCCATCATTTATTCTTCCAGTTTCATGCCAAGTTAACATTTTTGAATCATTGCTATTCGCAAACATCCTTATGAATCTTGGTATCACTGGAAAATACCATAACACCTTAGCCGGGATCCCTTCCTTATCCTTATAACGCCACACAAAACAAACCGTACAATTGGTTAAGTTTTGATATAATTTTCGATACAATACACAGTCATTTGGACATGCATGTATTTTCTCATATTTCATACCCACCCTCTAATTAGTTTTTTAGCCTCATATGTCTTAACGGGAAGAACATTACCATCTGGAAGCATGTCGTTTATCAAGGCTAATAAACTAGTGAAACACGTGTCACTAACCCCATTTGCCCCCTTGATATTATACAACTTCACCACAGCCGACATCTTTGTGTACTTACAACCAGGGTACAGAGGCGCTTCAGACTCACACAACTTCTCATACATGTTGTCAAGGTCATCCAAATTAATGTTGTTATCTTCAAAAGCATTTGATTCATCATCTTTTTCTTCATTATCTGTAGACCCAACATTCAACTCGTCTGCTTCCAACTCAACATACTCGGCAAACTCGGGATCATCAGTTATCCTTTCGTATACCTCAAGATCATCTTCTTCAAAGTTATTCTCTTCCTCTAATGATTCCCCATGAAAAATCCAACGGGTATAGGATCGACTAAAACTATACTTTTCTAGGTGAATTTTAACGTCCGGAATATCCATATACCTAATATTACCACATCTTTCACAAGGGCATGGAATACTAGAAGAACCATTCAAATTGTTCGCAACGACTTCAAAAAATTCAGCTAAACCATCCTTATAGTTTGGGTCACTCATATTCGCAGCATTCATCCAAGTTCGAGTCATTTATCTACATTCGTAGTATATATAGTAAGCCAAGTAATTCAGAAAATCCAACTAATTAAAACTAATTCAATAATAAGCCAACTAATTCAGAAAATGAAATGTATAAGGCAACTAATTCACAAATAAACGAAATTCAGGAAATCAATAAAGAAAAATTATTAGAATACCTGATTAATAAGAAATAGCAGACGGAGATGATGATAAAGAGTCTTAGTGTTTGTGGTTTTGTGATGCAGTATAATCGCTTTGTGTTTGTGTTTTTGTGTTGCAGTATTATTAGTGTTGTGTGTTTTTTTCATCTTTATTAACAAATATTGACAACGGTTATTATTCATAGTAAACCGTTGTTATTAGTTTACTTATTTACAACGGTTAACAAAGTTATACCCGTTGTTACAACTAACAACAACGTACAACAAAATCATATCCGTTGTTATTAATTTACGCCAAATTTTGCGCCAAATTAATAACACATTATAACAACGGGTTTATTTGTGGCCGTTGTTATTACTTTTCCTTATTTCGCGCCAAATTAATAACAACGTTTACAGAATAAACTGTTGTTATTAGTTTATATATTTACAACGGTTATTTTAGTTAACCCCGTTGTTAAAACTAATAACAACGTTCAAAAAACTAATACCGTTGTTATTAGGTTTAATAAAATTCCGCGGAAAAATAATTATCCATTCCACAACGGTTTTTCTTAATTTTCTTGAGTATGCGTTGTTGATGGGGCGTTGTTATTGCATGAATTTGTAGTAGTGTTAGGCTTTTTGCTAGGACCGAAGGTTATTTCTTAATCTCTTGTTTTATATTATGCAATTTCATTTATGACTAGAGATTCATATAGTTATAATTTCATTATAATCCGAATTATTTAAAGGGAAGTATACCGATATTTCCCACAAGTGGTATCAGAGCCTTAGGCTATGAAATTATTTTGTATGTTTTTCATAAATGATTGGAATAATTTAAAAAAAAAAAAAAAAATTGCTGTATTTTTTTTCGGCCGAGAGTTTTTTTTAGCCGTGTGTTTTTTTTTTAGGGTTCCATTTTTGTTTCATAAATGTTGTTGTTTTATTGTGTTAAGATAATAATATAATGAATTAGTTGATGTTTTGATTTAATGAGGATTAAATTGAAATGAAAATGGAATTTGTTTTGGATGTTAAAGAACATTCATTGTGCTAAATTTTTCGGTATGAATATACAAAACAATTATGATTAGTTGAGTATATTGATAATCGATTAATCATGATTTAGATATTCATTTTAAAAGGTTAATTTGAATCATCTAGTTTGTATCAATGTTTAATAATGATTAGATGTTGAATGTTTGTACCGATCTAGTTTTATTAGCATGATCAAATTAAAAAGATTAATTTGTATCTTTTTATTTTTATTTTTTATTGTTCACCGTGGCTACTGCTACTGTTCATAAAAAAAAAGGGTTTTGTTTTTGTATTTGAAACCGAGAGAGAGAAAAAGCAAAATTAAAAATTTTTTTTGGTACTACTATTCACGGCTACTGTTCATCCGTGAATAGTGAATTTTTTTTATATTTTTTTTGTTTTGTTTATTGCATTATAAAGATAATGTATGTTGTTTTGTAGTTGTGAAAAAGTTCACAATGATAGATACCCTATTATTTTAAAAAGGATTAAAATAATGTTGAATTTAATTTATGTTATACCCGATAATATAAATTAAATTGGATTATGGTTGATTAAAATTGTTGTGTGCAATTAAGGAATTGTCACATAATTTTGATCATTTTAAAGGTGGTTTGGATAAATTAATCATCATAATTAATGAATTATGTCTTGAATGTTTAATTTATTTTGTTGATGCATTTTATTTTGTTGAATGAATGAATGAATGAATGAATGAATGATGATGATGGATTATTTTGGTATTTTACAAGAGGTTGTAATTTGTATTGCTTAGTGTGGCCTTAGTAGATTGTGTTATCGTAATGATGGTAACATGGTCTTTGATGTATTTTGAGATCTCGAATCTCCCCTTTGTAATCTTTAATTATAATTTTTAAATTAGAATGTAAATAGGTTTATATTTTGTAATTTTTTGTAAAAAAAAATTGTATTTTTGAGAAGACCAAGGATGGAGATCGGATAGCTCACTCCCGCTACATGGACCAAGATGGAACATCAAGTCAAGCTTCTAGGGTCCATAAGGATGGATTCCAAAGTGTAATTTTTGTTCTATTTTGATAGGATAGGCCACACTAGGACTTTGTACTTTGTTTTTCATTTTTCCGTTCTTATTGTTTTTCTTTTGCATGATAGTTATTGCATCATATTCCGCCTAAACCAAACCACCTACTTCTTAATTGCATGAAAATTGACTCATATAGATTGTATGTTAATTATCATGGACATCCAGATTTCACTCAAAATTCTAAAAGCTATCATCTTATATTATTCATTCTTTAAATGCTAGATCATTCGTTCACTTAAATGAATAAAATTAAAGCTGATGGACCTTCCTCTAAAACCCAAAATTGAGATTAGTCTTTATAGGGAAAACTGCTATGAATCCCTTCTTCGTCGGTAGGCATATAAGACCTTACTCTCCATATGATCCCTTCTACGTTGGGTAAGTAGTATGTGTTGACCTATTTTACCTCAACATTATAGTCCGAGTAACATCTCGTGATTATGATGGACTAAAGATAGAATTTACAGAAATTTATCGATCAGGAATTCTAAAAGTAGATTTAGCCAAGAAGTTGGCTTATCAATTTAAAGAAATTGAGTCTTGGGATCATTTATATAATACTTGAGGGAGGTCAATTGTATAAATGGAAGAGTCGTCGCATTAATCGGTTTTGCATTAGACTTAATTAAAACGATGAAAATGCTTATTATGTTTTATCTCCTTTTTCGCAGTGTAGCATTCATTTACATCGATAAAACTGTTATAACAAATGGCTGGACATGCTGATGCCCCTATGCCAAGTGCCACGCTCGCACGCGAATCCTGGCTTAAGATGTTCATGGACAACATGAATCAGTCCACACGACTGAAGAATAACGGGTCCAACTTTGCGGACTGGGAGGCTTCATTACGGAATGCTGCCATAGCTGACGGTAAGCTCAAGTACTTGACTGAGCCACTACCGCCTAACCCAGGCCCCAATGCAGGAGCAAATGAATCACTTGCTTATAGTGATTTCGTAATGGAGGCGGGTGCGATAAAGAACGTACTCATCTTTTCAATGGAATCCAATTTGCAAAGACGATTCATTGCCCAAGGTGCAAACAAGATTTTCACCACGCTCACTAACGAGTTCTCAAAAGCACCCCAGAATTTTTGATGTATGAGCTTACCACTCGCTTCTTTGAGGCGAATCTCCAGAAGGGCCAACCGGTTAGCCCACACATTCTCGATATGATCGAGAATCTCGAAAAACTGGAGGCACTTGATTGCAAAATAAAAGAGAGCGTGGTCATTGACCGCATGCTTCATTCACTCCATGATGGTTTTGCCCAATTCAGGGCAAATTACTACATGAATGATTTGAAAAGAAATCCTCATCAACTACACTCACTTCTCATACAGACTGAGAAAGATCTGAAATTGAGTGGGAGCCTGAAGCAGGACGTTCTCATGATTGCAAACAAGGGTAAGGGTAAGGGCAAGGCTCAGGCCGACCTAGCTGTAGGGAAGCCGAAGTTCAAGAAGCCAGGAAAGGGCAAGAGTGGGCCTGGTGAGACTAGCAGTAGCTCACAAGGCAAGACAAAGAGCAAAGAAAACATGGAGTGCCACCATTGCCACAAGACTGGGCATTGGAGGCGGAACTGTCCCGTGTATGCTGAAGACGTAAAAGCAGGCCGCGTCACTCCTGTTGGTATGTCATCTTTTATTCATATGATTGAGATTAACCATGCAAGTTTCGGAACTTGGGTACTTGATACTGGTTGTGGTTCTCATCTGTGTAATCATTTGCAGGGCCTAAGAAACATCAAAACTCTCGAAAAGGGTGATGTGGACCTGCGAGTGGGGAATGGAGCAAGAGTAGCTGCCGTTTCAGTGGGAACATATGTAATCCAACTCCCGAGTGGATTTGAGTTATTTTTAAATAACTGTTACTATGTACCCAGTTTATCTAAAAACATTATTTCTGTTTCCGTACTCGATAAAGACGGTTTTTCATTTGTAATAAAGGATAATAGCTGTATTTTCTCTTTTAACGAAATGATTTATGGTAAAGCAGTTTCCATGAATGGGATTTATGTTTTAGATCAAACCACAGATATATTGCATGTGAGTAATAAAAAGGTAAAGGTTGGTGACAAAGATCAAACCTATCTATGGCATTGCCGTATGGGACACATAAATGAAAAACGCGTGAAGAAGCTCATTGACAATGGGACTATCTCCCCATTTGACTATGCATCATTTGGCACGTGTGAATCATGTCTCATAGGCAAAATGACTCGAATTTCCTTCAAAGGTGTTGGAATGCGCGCTGCTGACCTATTAGGACTCATACATACTGATGTGTGTGGACCTATGTCAATCAACGCTAGAGATGGCTATAGATATTTTATCACTTTCACGGACGATTTGAGTAGATATGGATATGTCTACTTAATGAAGCACAAAAGTGAGTCCTTTGATAAGTTCAAGGAATACCAGAATAAGGTTGAAAACCAGCTGGGTAGAAAGATTAAAGCACTACGTTCAGATCGTGGTGGCGAATATCTTTCGAATGAGTTTGATCAACACCTTAAAAACTGTGGTGTAGTACTACAGTTAACTCCACCTGGAACACCTCAATTAAATGGTGTGTCCGAACGGAGAAATCGAACATTACTTGATATGGTTCGATCCATGATGAGTCACACGGTAGTGCCTGATTCATTGTGGGGCTATGCTCTTTTGTCAGCTGCTCTTATACTTAACCGAAGTCCGTCTAAAGCTGTTGACAAGACTCCATTTGAAATGTGGAAGGGAACAAGTCCCTAACTTGTCCTTTATTCGGGTTTGGGGCTGCGAGGCTTATGTCAAGTGGAGACACAAGGATAAGCTCGGCCCGCGATCGGTCAAGACATACTTTATTGGTTATCCAAAAGGAATGTTTGGTCATTACTTTTATTCGCCTACCAAACAACGTGTTTTTGTTGCGGCTAGTGCGAAGTTTCTAGAGAAAGAATTTCTCGAGAACAAGACGAGTGATAGAACCTTCGATCTGTCGGAGATTCAAGAACCAACAACCGAGCAACCGATGGAGGAAGATGTTCCTTCATCTTCTGCTGCGGTTAATATTCCTGAGGAACCTAGAAGGTCGGGTAGAGTCTCCATACCTCCAGACAGATACATTGGTATGGTCGAGGAGAACGATAGAGACGATGTTTTGATCCTAGAGAGTAACGAACCCGCTACCTATAAAGGAGCCATGACCTGTTCCGACTCAAAGCTATGGCTTGAGGCCATGCAATCCGAGATGGACTCTATGTCTGAGAATGATGTATGGGATCTGGTTGATTTGCCTGATAAGGTTCGGCCTCTTCAGTGCAAATGGCTTTACAAGATAAAGCATTCCGTAGAGGGACAACCAGACACCTATAAGGCACGACTAGTGGCAAAAGGTTTCACTCAAGTGCAAGGATTGCATTATGATGAAATTTTTGCACCTGTAGTCATGCTGCGTTCCATTCGGATAATCTTAGCGATTGCCGCTTTTCATGACTATGAAATTTGGCAGATGGACGTGAAAACCGCCTTCTTAAACGGTTATTTGGAGGAGGAGTTGTACATGGTACAACCCGAAGGTTTCATTGACCCTAAAAATCCTAAGAAAGTGTGCAAGCTTAAGCGTTCCATTTATGGACTTAAGCAAGCTTCTCGGAGTTGGAATCATCGTTTCGACCAAGTCATAAAAGAGAATGGTTTCACTCGATCGGTTGAGGAACCATGCTTATATGTCAAGTCGAGTGGGAGTAAAATCGTTTTCTTGATATTGTATGTCGATGACATACTCTTGATAGGGAATGATATTCCTCTCTTATCTTCGGTTAAGGTATGGTTAAAGAACCATTTCCAGATGAAAGATCTGGGCGAGGCACAGCGCATATTGGGAATCCGTATCTACAGAGATAGATCACGACGGATGTTATCACTCAGTCAGGAGTCTTATATAGATAAGATTCTTGAAAGGTTCAGCATGACCAACTCCAAGAAGGGGTATCTTCCAATGACGTCTGGGATGCATTTGAGTAAAGCTCAGGCACCCAAGACATCTGAAGAGGTCGAGCGCATGAGTCGAATTCCTTATGCATCAGCTATAGGATCGATCATGTATGCCATGATATGCACACGTCCAGACGTGGCATATGCTTTGAGTATGACCAGTCGGTACCAAGGCAATCCAGGTGAAACACACTGGATGGCTGTTAAAAATATCCTTAAGTACCTACGGAGGACTAAGGATTGGGTATTGACTTATGGAGGAGAGACTGAGCTTTGCGCAACCGGTTACGCAGATGCTAGCTTCCAAACGGATCGGGATGACTCGAAATCTCAGTCTGGATTCGTATTTACTCTTAATGGCGCTGCGGTCAGCTGGAAAAGCTCCAAGCAGAGCGTTATAGCAGATTCCACGACTGAGTCCGAGTACTATGCCGCTTCAGAGGCTG
Organism: Heliosperma pusillum; assembly: GCA_022085475.1. NCBI lineage: Eukaryota > Viridiplantae > Streptophyta > Magnoliopsida > Caryophyllales > Caryophyllaceae > Heliosperma > Heliosperma pusillum. The sequence continues at coordinate 21,286 of JAIUZE010000630.1, forward strand.
CAAAGGAAGCTATATGGATGCGTCAATTCTTACAAGGACTTTCCATAGTTCCTAGTTCGAATGACCCGATCACCATCTATTGTGATAATAGAGGTGCCATCTTCCAGGCTAAGGAGCCTAAGTCTAACAACAAATCTAGACATGTACTTCGGAAGGCTCACATGATCAGAGATTACGTGGAGCAAAAGGAGATAGTGATAGACAAGATTGCTACGGATGATAACATAGCAGATCCTCTCACTAAACCGTTAAGACATGATAAGCATGTAGGGCACGTTACTTCCATGGGAATTAAACGTGTTCCTGAGTTGTATTAGCTGTTTGTATGAATTAGATACATCTTTTTCATATACTAATAATAACTTCATCGTATTGTTTTGATATTTTGTTTTTCATGTGGATTGTATGGACAACATTGAACACCACAAAGTGAACTGAATAACATTATATGTGTTTTGGTCCGTAATCGCCTACATGAGCTGATAACTCTGGCTATTATATTGTTAAGTCGATTGATGGTGGGTTCAACGAGCCATAAGTCAAACTGTTGACTGATCGATTACCAATACGAGTTATAAGGATACCTCGATCGAGTAGTTTAAGCTCTGATAATCTTTGATCGAGTGATATTGATACTCGATCGATGGGTTTTCATGAGCGAGAAGCTCGTTCGAAAGGGTTAAGCAAGCGGATGATCAACAATGCAATTGTCAAGGATATGCAACGTGGTAATCCTGACATTCCAGTTCCGTTTCCTGGTCGATTGAAGAAGGCTAAGGTCGAGAAGGAATTTGCTCGGTTCGCTGACATTGTACGCGATCTCAAGGTGAACGTTCCTTTTGCAGACCTCCTATTAAAGGGACCCTCTTACCTAAAATTTATGCGTGAAATTCTTTTGCGTAAGAGGTCGGTTGATACTATAGAGACTGTAGCGTTGACTGAGGAATGCTCTGCGTTCCTCCAGAACAAATGCCCCCCTAAGCTGTCTGACCCAGGTAGTTTTTCTATACCGTGTCATATAGGCACCTATCTCATAGACAACGCGTTATGTGACCTAGGAGCTAGTGTTAGCGTCTTACCTTTGTCTTTAGCCAAACGGTTAGGCTTTACCAAGCTTCAGTGTACAAACATGACGATACAGATGGCAGATAGGACCTTGTCTCGACCCTTAGGAATCATAGAGGATTTTCCTGTGCAAATAGGAAGATTCTTCATCCCGGTCGATTTCATAGTTTTAGATATACCTGAGGATTCTCACACTCCCTTCATTTTGGGAAGACCGTTCTTGCATACTGCGCAAGCGGTTATCGATGTTGGGTTACGAACTTTGACATTTCAAATAGGTGGGGAGAACTTAGTATTCACGCAGTCTCATGCTAGTAAGGGTCCTATGCTTGTGTCACCATGTCACGCACTTCCCTTATCTGATATCACACCTGATTTATTCACGCATGACAAAGCTTCGGTTCCTATCGAACCTATAGCTTCTATCTGTGATATCCCCATTGCTACCATAACACCTCCGCCCCAGCTTGGGAGCGAATTGGAGGAACATGCTGTTGTGTGTTGCATTACAGGTAATAAATCAGTAGCATTGGAACTGGAAAAGGGAAAGCCAGGGTCGCGTGACGACGTCAAGAAGAAGAAGTCCAAGAAGGACAACGGAGCTCGCATGTACGCAAGTGATTCGGAAGTGGAGCTCGACTCCAAGAAACCATTATACGTGTGGAGAAAGAAGACGGAAATTACTGCAGCTGAGGGAAATTTCGCAAGTCAAAGGCCTCACGATGGCCTTGTCATGAAACTGTTTGGTTGGTAGCCGGGTTTGTAACCCCGTGCAAATTGTAATTAACATTTATCGCGTTTTCGTTAGACACTTAGACAATTAGACTATTTACTTAGATTAGACTATTACGTTATAATCCGTAGTTTAGATGAACAATTTGTTTTTTCCTGATTAGACGATTTTTGGTATTTTTTGGGTATTGTGTTATATCGATTTTTGCAGGAAATAGAAGCGGAAATCAAATTTCTGAAAGTCGAAGGCTAAGCATAGAGGAAAATCATTCGATCGAGTACATTCTTAGTCGATCGAGTGACTTGGGAGAGAAAAAGAGCTCGATTCGAGGAGCTTGCCATTCGATCGAGTAAAATGAGGATCATCAAAAGACGACTACTCGATCGAGTAACTCAAGACCTACTCGATCGAGCAGTCCAGACTGACAGAAATCCTCGATCGAGTAGAACGTCTACTCGATCGACTGAAGCAGCTTAACTATAAAAGGGCAGTCCTCGATCCTCTTTCCTTTTTTACTCGATCCCAATTGCTTCTTACTCTTCATCTTTCGATTCCTTTTCTGCAAATTCCTTCCTGCAATCCGTGATATTCCCAATTAATTACCAACTACATTTACCCCAACTCTTCACTTTTGCAATTGATTGAAAAGCCCTCTCCCTTTCCCCTTTAATTTCGGTTAATTGGAGTTTTCGTGAACTAGGGTTTGCTAATTCGATTCTTCGATTTTTTTGATTAATTGCTATATTTTTTCGGGTAATCATCAACAAGTAAGTTTTATTTTCCTATTTTACTATTTAATTCATAATCCCTTTCCCTTTCCGGTTCAATTAGGGTTAGCTAATGATTATAGGATTAATCAAGTAAATTAGATGTTATTGATTGGTTCTTGTTGATGATTGTGTAGCTATGGCATCAAGTTCAGTTCCAAGTAATGCCACGGTTCCCGAGGTAGTCGTTGCGACGACAACTAACGCATTTCCTGCTACTGCCGAGACTGCCGCTGCTGTTGTGACTGAAACTGCTGTCACGATTACCGAGGCTGCTGCTGAGACAGTCTCCACGGAGCACACTGAAGCTCCGACTCCTGTAACGGTCACTGCTGAGACCGTTGTTCTGCCTTCCAGTTTAACACTCGCCTCTAGTAAGAAGGTGTTGACCATCAGCCAGCTGGCCGCTCAGAAGCTAGCTAGCACTCGAGGACTAGCACCACCGAAAGCTCTTAAGGCTGCTAGTCAGCCACCTATCGTGGAGTCCCTTGGGCCACTACAAGGGATATGGGAGGTACAATTCGTTTCTACTATTCACCGGAAACGGTTATCTTATTTACTTGACTCCCCCATCTATTTGAGTCGTTTTTTACACCGTCCCGACCTAGAGGAGCTCGGTTTATTCGCTGATGTTTGTATGTTACTTAACGGGACGGGCATGTCGGGTTTGGCCTCGATGAGGGAGTATACATATCGAGTACCTATGCTCGAATTTTTCAGCTCTTATATTTTTGAGTCCGATATGTATGCTACCTCACCGACTAGCGCTTGCATTCGCTTGCGACTCTTTAATGAGTCACATTCGTGGACCTTAGCTAGGTTTGGGGAGGTTTTGGGTCTTTCGAGTGACGGTCTTTTAGCAGCTCCTAGGAAGCTGTTGCCCCAGGTCTGGACCGCTCTATCTCACACACCCTACGGCTCTCGTAGGGTAGCCCACGTTCACCACCCTGCACTGCGCTATTTTCTGCGACTTTTAGGAGAGTCGATTTTTGCTAAGCCAGAACCCAACAACATTACCAACACCGAGTTAGCCATCTTAGCGGGGTACCTGAACATTGATAGCGGTACCCCGTTTGTCCTGAACATCGCTTACTTGGTGGCTCTTCATTGGAAGAACTTAGAGTCTAGGGTGTCTAGCGCAGTAGTCTGTGGCGGTCTGGTCAGTAGGATAGGCCGCCACTTTTATTCAGACTTCCCTAGGACTTACCATCGCATGGGACCAGGAGTCGATTTAGATATACCAGTCATGATTGGGTTTACTTGGATTACGGGCTCTGAGCGTCGGGTGTGGAAGATATGTGGTTCCACATCCGTCGTCTTACCTTGCCCTACATTGCCTTCTCTTTCACCTCTCACTACAGTGAGAGGGGTGAAACCCCCTCCCCCTGTTTACCATCTACCCTTCACCACTAAACCTTCCTCTTCCACTAAGAAGAGGAAGAGAGCTTCCCCACAAGGGGAAGTTGGAGAGCCGTCGGGTTCTCAACAGGTGGGGCCGACCACTGTCACGCCCCCACCTGTCACCACTCCACCTCCTGAGTCGGTTTTTCTGGCTAATTCTGTTTGTCCTCCCCTGTTTTAGACGCCTGAGGTCATGGACCAAGGGCGTCGTGATGCTTTGCTACTTGAGATATGCAGGGATATTGCAGTGATGCGACGAGATCAGGCCTTGGCCTTGTTCCCTATCTACAAGGACCACATCCGCAGAGGACGTCCCATTCCAGATGGATGGCCTCACCCCTCGTTCTACAGATACCCAGAAGGTGGGTATCCTTCACCATCTTCTTCTTCCTCTTTTTCTGGAGAGGAAGAAGACGAGACGCCGGCACAGAGGGCCCTGAGGGAGCGTGCGGAGTTGGCAGCTAGGAGGCTAGCTCAGGAGGAGGAGAGGGACCCGACGTACAGGGTAGAAGAGACAGAGGAGACGGACGGGAGTAGGTGATGTTCGCTCCCCAGTTTGATGCTGGTTTGGGGAAGCTTTGTTTTGTGAGTTGTTTCTGTCCCTTTTGTTTTTTCCATTCTTCATATATATTTCATTCCTTAGGAACATGAATTAGGTTGTTTTTTTCCCTTTCCCTTGTATGCTTTTGTGCTATAGCCAATGAGGACATTGTCTGTTTTGGTTTAGGGAAGTGTTTTACATCCTTTTGCGTCTGCATTTGCATTTGTAATGCATTCACGTTTATTATTCATGTTAATTTAGAAAAATTTGAAAAAATCAAAAAATATCACGTTTATTTTTGCATATAGTTGAGTCGGGTTGGAGTCTTGTTCGTGATGAAATTGCACTACAAGTCTATTTTATGCTATTCCTTGCACCTTTCTTGACCTATTTAGTAAAATTGAAGTAGTGAACTACTGAATTTTGTCTTGGAATTTAAATTTGATTATTAGACTTGACTCAACATTTTGGCAAACTACTTATATATTCTGAGATTTTAGAGCCTATAACTGGTGACATCCATGACCAATTTGAAAGTCCATAGACCTTAATTAGACTCCTCTAATTAGTTGCTAAATTACTTGTTAATTTAGTATTTAATGATCTATGTAACATGCATGCAAATATAAAGACATATATATAAAAGAAGAAATTTCCTCACATTGATATGGAAAATATATGGGCACAACAAGAACTCCTTCTTGTTGTTCTTGAGCTACAAATATGGATGAACCTAAATAATCTACCCTTATTATTAACTAGATAATAAGATAGATGATATACTACTAATATTAGACTATATTACTACACTAGTAATACTTAATAAATATTAGTATATGAGCGTTTTAGTGAGAAGATGAGGTTTTTGAGAGAAGTAAGAAAACAAGCACAAAATGAAGTAGTAGAAAAACGAACACAATTGCTCATTTTATAGGCCATGAGGCTGGACCACCTTGTCCAAAAATGGACTATTATTTTGTTTAATTTGATCACATGCATTAGAGTGGAGTGTTTTAGAACAAGTGATGATTATATTCTACTTGTTATGTCACTTTCAATTAGTAACTAAAGAGTGTAAACAAGAGCAAAAATCATCACCATGTAACTACATCATAACCGGCCATGTTGGCCTAGTTGGATCCATTTTAATTTTTGATATTTGTCTCACAAATACTTATTGATCATATGGTTAATTATCTTGTATAATTAAGTGTTAATTTGATCATATAACAATTATATGACTCAATTAAATAAATAATATGTACTTAACATTTTAAGTAATATTTTACCATTATATCAATATATAATGGGTCCCACAATGCTTAGTTAATTTATTTTACAACTCCTTGTAAATAAAATTAACTAATTACCTCTAATCTCAAAATCTCAACTAATTAGTAATTTAACGATAATTACAAGTTAAAGCTTATTTAATCTGTATAAAAGAAGATATAAATTTATTAGTCAAATTATCGCATAATGAAAAATAAGTTTATCGAATTGAGTTCTTAACTCAATTTCTAATAATTAACTCTCGTACATATCGACTATATGTAATGTACTAATTAACTGTATCGTATACAAATAATTAGTTACTATTTGGATTTCATCCTTTAGGTGTGACCGAAAGGGATCAGTTGATCACCGCCGTCAAACGACAATAACGTCGAACTCTAGTTAGCCAACGTTATTGATTTACGTTAATCAACTGACTAATCATATATATAGTCAATAATTATCCCAATTATATTCCATAATAAGATGTATTATGTGGCGCACTATTGTGGAGGACACCTATGAAATCCATAGACCTTAAGTAGAATCCTCGTACTATTTACTAATGACTATGAAGGTAGGTTAGAATGATCTATGGCAACATGCATGCAAATATAAAGACATTATATAAACAGAAGATTTCCTCACATTGATATGGAAATTATATGGGCACAACAAAGAACTCTTTCTTGTTGTTCTTGAGCTATAAATATGGATGAACACAAGAAATCTCCAAACTAGAAGACCTCCTTCAAGTTACACCAAGATGATACCAAATAATCTACCCTTATTATTAACTAGATAATAAGATAGATATTATACTACTAATATTATGACTATATTACTACACTAGTAATACTTAGTAAATATTAGTATAAGAGAGTTTTTAGTGAGAGGAAGTATTTTAGAAAGAAGTATGACAATTGCACAAAATGAAGTATATAAAAATGAACAACATTTGTTCATTATAAAGGCCATTTGGCCGGACCTCATAGTCCAAAAATGACTATTATTTTGTTCAATTTGATCACATGCATTAGAGTGGAGTGTTGTAGTATATATGATGATTATTTCTACTTGTTATGTCACTTTCAATAAGTAACTAAAGAGTAAAAACAAGAACAAAAATCATCACCCTTCTAACTACAATCCAACCGGCCATTTTGGCCTAGTTAGGTCCATTTTGATTTTTGATATTTGTCTCACAAATACTTATTGATCATATGGTTAATTATCTTGTATAATTAAGTGTTAATTTGATCATATAATATATGACTCAATTAAATAAATAATATGTACTTAACATTTTAAGTAATATTTTACCATTATATCAATATATAATGGGTCCACAATGCTTAGTTAATTTATTTTACAACTCTTTGTAAATATAATTAACTAATTACCTCTATCTCAAAACCTCAATTAATTTAGTAATTTAACGATTAATTACTAAGTTAAATCTTATTTAATCGTATTAAAATACGATATAAATTTATTAGTCAATTATCGCATAATTGAAAAATAAGTTTAATCGAATTTGAGTTCTTAACTCAATTTCTAACAATTAACTCTCGTACATATCGAATATATGTAATGTACTAATTAACTGTATCATATACAAATAATTAGTTACTATTTGGATTTCATCCTTTAGGTGTGACCGAAAGGGATCAGTTGATCACCGCCGTCAACGACAATAACGTCAAACTCTAGTTACCAACCCGTTATTGATTGACGTTATCAACTGACTAATCATATATATATAGTCAATATTTATCCCAATTATATTCCATAATAAGATTTATTATGTGGCGCACTATTGTGGAGGACACCTACTCCAACAATCTCCCACTTGTCTGACACAAGTGTGCGTCACCGATTCTCTTGTCTCTTTATCACATCTCCCACTCAACGCAAGGTGTCTTTCAGGTCGCACTTGCGATTGGCAATATCTAGAGTGGTTTTCTCGATAGGGAGAGTAACTGTCTGACCGGAAAATCTACCATAGATCTCTTTCCGAGCGTGGCCACGCATTTACAGTAACTTCTCCTCGAGTGGCCTAAAGATGTTTTTACCCAACGGGGTGGACAATTGCCTGTAAATCCATAGACCTATTAACTCCCTAATTATTTACTAAATTACTTATTAATTTATTTTATAATGATTCTCTGTAACATGCTATACAAATCATAAAGACCATTTATATAAGAAATGAAACTTCCTCACATTGATATGGAAACTATAAGGGCACAAAAAGACTCCTTCTTGTTGTTCTTGAGCTACAATATGGATAACCCAACAACTCTCCAAAGTAGAAGATCTCCTCTAAGTTGCACCAAGATTAACCCAAATAATCTACTCTTATTATTAACTAGATAATAAGATAGATATTATACTACTAATATTATGACTATATTACTACACTAGTATACTTAGTAAATATTAGTATTTGAGAGTTTTTAGTGAGAGGAAGAATTTTAGAAAGAAGTATGACAATTGCACAAAATGAAGTGATAAATGATGAACAACAATTGTTCATTATAAAGCCAAATTGGCCGGATGACATAGTCCAAAAATGGACTATTATTTTGTTCAATTTGATCACATGCATTAGAGTGGAGTGTTGTAGTATATATGATGATTATTCTTACTTGTAATGTCACTTTCATAAGTAACTAAATAGTAAAAACAAGAACAAAATCATCACCCTTCTAACTACATACCAACCGGTCCATTATGGCCTAGTTTGGTCCATTTTGATTTTTGATATTTGTCTCACAAATACTTATTGATCATATGGTTAATTATCTTGTATAATTAAGTGTTAATTTGTTCATATAACAATTATATGACTCAATTAAATAAATAATATGTACTTAACATTTTAAGTAATATTTTACCATTATATCAATATATAATGGGTCCCACAATGCTTAGTTAAGTTATTTTACAACTCCTTGTAAATATATTTAACTAATTACCTCTATCTCAAAACCTCAACTAATTTAGTAATTTAACGATTAATTACTAAGTTAAATCTTATTTAATCGTATTAAAATAAGATATAAATTTATTAGTCAATTATCGCATAATTGAAAAATAAGTTTAATCGAATTTTAGTTCTTAACTCAATTTCTAATAATTAACTCTCGTACATATCAAATATATGTAATGTACTAATTAACTGTATCGTATACAAATAATTAGTTACTATTTGGATTTCATCCTTTAGGTGTGACCGAAAGGGATCAGTTGATCACCGCCGTCACACGACAATAACGTCAAACTCTAGTTAGCCAACCGTTATTGATTTACGTTAATCAACTGACTAATCATATATATAGTCAATAAGTATCCCAATTATATTCCATAATAAGATTTATTATTTGGCGCACTATTGTGGAGGACACCTACTCCAACAGATTAAATATGCTTTCTTCTGCTTTCGTTGTTTTCAAGTGTTGCATGTACGTTTAATTAGGTTTTCATCTACTCAATTTAGTATTTTATCATTGATCTATCATTATATACTCGGATTGTACTCTGCTTATTCTAATTACTTTGTTTACAATCGTAACCCTAATTTTGTGATATACAATTGATTCGTCTATTCAATTTAGTATTCTGATTAATTGCTGATTCGTTCAATACATTTGATTCGTTTATTCAATTTAGTATTCTGATTAATTGTTGATTCGTTCAATACAATTGATTCCTCTACGTTCGACTTAATTCTTTGTTTCTACATCCATTTGTTTATTTTGTTGCTTTACTTCTTTTTGCTTCCTCAATATGGTACTCCTACTTACGGAATCATTGACTCTCTAGATAAGATGTATGTTTGAATGTGCATATTTTATATGCACATTTACACACTTATTCGCCCTCATTTCAGTCTTACTTATAGCTCATTTGAGACGATTTCATGTCATATGCCCCGTATTTGCTACTTTGGTATGTTTAGTCTCCTATTTGCAGGTTAGACACATTCTAGGTGCGATCGGGAGCATATTTGGACATGCAAAGGACAAAGGACTATAGACCAGCCTTTCAATGAACAGAACAACGCGTTTCGGAAGCTCAGCAAGCAAACAAAACCCAAGAACCAGCCCACACCGATCGGTGGGCCAGGACACCGATCGTCACACACTTCTTGGAGCCAGTAACACTCTCTTATAAGCCCCGTGTACATTTCAAACAGGCCCAGATCTACCTAAGGGCCTAGCACCTGTCTTGGACTATGAAATGAAGACAGAGGGAGAGGAAATGAAGCCCACTCCGATCGGTGGGGCACTTGAGGGCCTCTCCACTGATCAGCCAGGACAAGCCCACTTTCGTTTTCTACCCCTCTAATCTACTGGGCAAGCTATTGAGCAACGGACCGAAGCTTTGCGAAGCCCAAGTCACTCAGGAGAAACATCGTAGCCCAAAAGAGAAAACCTAGCTCTATATGAAGGAGAAGTGAAGAGAGTCAGGGGGTATCTCTCCCTAGAGGCAAGATCCCTTGTCACGGATCGAGCTTCCGCTCTAAAACACCATTTTAGATTATTGTTTTACATTTTAGTCGATTAGTTTTAAGTTTTCGTTCGTTTACAACACTATACCGATCGACATAACCTTATACCGATCGGCATCCTCCTTGTTTTTGCCCTATTTCAGGTTCCTTTGTTTCGCATTTAGTTATTTCGTTCGTTTATTGTTTCCACATCGCTTTGCTATGATGTCTTATGCTAATACAGTAGTTCATATACTTAGATCTATTTCACCTATGAGTAGCTAAATTCCACACTAGGGTTAGGGACGAATCGATATTGATTAGGGCATTGACTTGTTGATTAAACTGTTTTGCATAGCCTCTTTGTTTGTTTTATCGCGTTAGTTGATAGTGACGACTCTTTACTCACGCCGTAGTATAAGCCTATTGAGACCGACCAAGTAATATAGGCATAGACGACCAAACTCAAATAGGTGGGTGGCTGTTGAGACCGACCAAGTAATATAGTTTACCACCCGAGACTTATACATTACCTTGACACCAATTTCCCGAGTCAACATTGATAGTCCCGTCATACCCTAGTTTCATTCTCTATTGAACTTACATTTCCTTTCATTTAGTATTTGTTAGTTATTAAGCTTGACCTTTTGTTTATCATTTAGATTTTGTTTCTCTCTAAACTCAACCCCTCAAAACTGTAAACACCATAGAATTGAACAATAGACACCCTACATCCGTTTAAACAATAGTCCTCCCTGTGAATTCGACACCCGACTTACCACTAGCTTCATTAGCTAGTATTGTTGGCTTATAAATATTGTTTGATAGCAGTCCCGACGACAAACTGCACATCAAAATGGTGTCGTTGCCGGGGAGGCAATAGTTTCAAATTGATTTTTAGGGTCTTTAGGTTCAGTTTTACCTTTACACCGATCGGTGGACCTCACCACCGATCGGTGCCCTTGCTTTCTGACTGTTTTCTCTAAGTTTTTATGCACATGAGACATTCTGGGATCCTACTTACATTCGATCCTGAACCAGAAAGGACCCTGAGCAAGAATCAAAGACTTGCAGAGACTATTAGTGAGCAATTGTCATCATCTTCATCATCACCCGCATCCACACCACCTACATCACCACCAATAAGGACCATGCCTAAGCTTTCGGATGAAGGGCTGCCTACGGCTGCTCAAGTTCCAACTGGGACTCTCAAGCCGAACCTCACAGCTACCAAGTTCAAAATAGATCCATCATTTTACAACTTGGTTCGAAAAGAGCAATTCGGAGGAGGGATGAATGAAGACCCGGCTAGTCACATCAACAAATTTTGCGACTTGTGCGCAATGATTATCGATGAGGGTGTGACCCAAGACCAAATAAAACGAATGATGTTCCCGCATTCTTTGAAGGACAAGGCTTCATCTTGGCTGCAAACTCTTAATGTGACAGAGAGCAACGCGTGGGATACACTTGTGCTAGCTTTCTACAGGAAATTCTTCCCTCCGGAGCGTACCGCTAACCTTAGGATGCAAATCACAGGGTTCAGACAAAAGGTGAATGAGTCTCTATATGACGCATGGGAAAGATTCAAGGGCCTAGAAAGGCAATGCCCTCATCATGGGTTTACTAAGGGGTACATCGCCATGACTTTCTACAACTCCCTCAATACAGACTCAAGGGGGATATTAGACTCCGCAGCAAATGGGAGGTTTGACTCGGTGGAGGTTGATGAAGCTAGGAATGTGATTGAGCAAATGGCTAATCATAGCATATCTTATGTACAATCATCCTACACTAGTGTTGCAGCAGTGAGTGGTGAGACATTTTTCCAAGATAGCGTGACATCACAAATTGCAGATTTGACAGCACAGCTAGCAAGTCTGAAGATGGACAACACTCCACCGATCGGCACACCCCTCCCACCGATCGGTGGAGTGCAGTCCTCGCCATTGCCTATGATCTGTAATGCATGTGGGTTATATGGGCACACGATCTACACATGTCAGGGCACTCAAGAGCAGGTTGCTGCATTCCATAACTATCAGCAAAGCGCTCCTTATGGTCAGAGCTTTCAACAACCCTACAAGCAACCATATCAAGCTCAGTTTCATCAAGGCCCTCCACCGGGCAATACAAGCACCTCTAGTTCAGCCTATCAGCATCCAAACAAGGCTGCATCCACATCGTCACCACAACCTTACAAGTCACCCACTTTTACCGATATGAATGATCTACGAAGCATGTTGCAAGGGGTTCTGAAAAGCCAAGAGCACCTTATTGCTCAAGTGGCTCAAGTGGCTAAAAGTGACCAAGAAAAGTCTAGCGCCATCAAAAATTTGGAGATTCAAATAGCCCAGCTGGCCGCCTCGCAAGCTCAAAGGCAACAAGGCTATGACAGTCTTAATGCTATTCATCTTCAGAGTGGAGTTAGCTATGACAGTCTTTCCATGCCAAGGGTTGAAAAGAAGAAAGTCAGAGACAAGGGTGAACCAGAATATGAAACAGAAACAAGCAGGGGCAAAAGTGGAGCATTACACCGATCGGTGGACCCCACCACCGATCGTCATGGGGGGCTAACAGGTGCTGGAGAGAGCTCTGGGGAAGGTCTGGAGAAGGACTTGATAGCTGGAAATGCTGGAACTGAGGTTAAGCTGCCATTCCCGAGGCGTCTCAAGCAGAAGTCCCCTTTCGAGGAACAATGTGGAAAATTTAAAGAGGTACTTGCTAAACTTAATATTACTATTCCATTTCTTGATCTAGTTTTACAAGTACCTTCTTACACCAAGTTCCTCAAAGACCTCTTGAACCGGAAGAAAGCATTGCCCCAGGTAGAGACAATTGCTCTCACA